>JAURVB010011266.1:0-27029 GCA_033002965.1 Piper betle | reverse complement strand
TTCATGACAGAACGTATCTTCATCTTAAGACGCCGAGATTGGATCCGCACGAGTTAGGTTCGCATTAGCCGACCTAACTGGGGCCTGTAACATGCCGGTTCGGTTCACGAGCGTGAACCGGATTTGGGGTGTTACACGGTAGCTAGACACGAACACGGGTTTGGGCATGACCATGGACTGTTGGGCACGTGAAAAGGGTTGGGTAGGTTAGACACGAATGCGGGCAGGAGAACGCGAACACGGGTATACTAGTTCAATGGGGGCGGGTGGTGCTCGTCGTTGAAAAATGTTGACTATGGCTCGGCTGGGGTCGTCACCAGTTGGGATCGATGGCCAAGGCAACAAGGATCATAGTGGTGGTGGTAGTGATCGGTGGAGTCCAACTGGCTACTGGTGAGAAAAATGGCCGAAAAGGGAGCAAAATTATTGTCAAGGGCAACGGCGATCGTGGCTAGGGTGGTGATCATGGGTAGTTTCAAAATGAAGATTTCGACGAAGGTAATCTACTGGGTGGCCAGATCGTCCAAAGGTGACTCGTCGAAGCTCAAAAATGGCTCGAATGTGTGGCGGCAATGATGGAAACTAACTACAAAAATGGCTGGGGTGCCAGTCTGGTGGCCGGAGGCGAGCTAGAGACTTGCCAACAGCACTGGGGGTAAAACTCCGAAAATCAATGAAAATCTCTGAAAAATAATTGGATAAAGCTAGAGTTGACGTGAACAGTTGTAATCTTGCCACATGGCACATTCTAAAACGTCCAACAACTCATTGTCTAGTGGGGCTCACCTATAGGTATATGCAATATATATATATATATATATACAGAAAGCTTGAATCGAGATTGTCCAAAGTCAAAACTAACTTGAGTCCTAAAAGTGACTCTATGACTGAGAATTAAGGTAAGAAGGCTAAATGAGTCTCGAACCCTCAACTCATTCGAGGAAAAATCTATAACTGAATCAAGCTGGGCCCACACGGACACAATCTGGTAGTCCAAAATATCTGAGATGCATGAAAATGAGATACCCTAAAAATCATAAATGAATACTATATGCTACAACAATCTAGAGCTAAGCCTAAAACCCTCGCTAACCTATAAAAATCATATGTATACCTCGCATAAACATTAATAATTATGCTATACAGTAGCGTAACTCAAGCTATTATCTACATGTCAGCATACTCAACAATCATAATATGCTCATATGGCTATATATGTCTCATATTCATGGTCTGAAAATTGATATGGCTCGAACTTTCTCGAACTGATTCGAAACTAGCCCAAACCAGGTAAACTATAAATAGATAAAACTTTAACCCGAAGACTGAATTTTACACCTATCTTCAAGTGGTACAACAAACTCCCTTTATTAATTTTCTGATTGGTGTAAATTACTTTAATTAATATAAATTAACTTAATTAATATAATTATTTTTTAAAACACCACTAATTAAAATAATTTATACCAATTAAAAAAAGTCCCAATGGAATTTGCTGCAGGACTTAGCTGCAGTGAATCCCTAGCCCTTTAAGAGTGGTTTTTACAAACAAAAATCTTTAATTTAGTTTTTATGGAGTTAAATGCAGCATTATTCTAGGTTAATCAAGTAGTGAGTCCGACGTGGACAGATAATCATTTTCTGATGGCACTATTAGTAAATAATACAAATTTCAAGACCATTTCCACATGATACAGATCCGATATTTCCTCCGGTCTATAAACATCCAACCTCCAATCCCCCATCTCTCCCATCTCCGGAGACCACCGCACCATAGCCGGCGACAATCGGAAAACCAGCGAAAGTGTAGAAGAGGTGAAGGTGAAGGAGGTGAGAAAATGAGGGAGATCTTGCACATACAAGGGGGTCAGTGCGGGAACCAGATCGGGGCCAAGTTCTGGGAGGTGATCTGCGACGAGCACGGCATCGACCACACTGGCAAGTACTCCGGCGACTCCGACCTGCAGCTCGAGCGCATCAATGTCTACTACAATGAGGCCAGCGGTGGTCGCTTCGTTCCCCGCGCCGTCCTCATGGATCTGGAGCCCGGCACCATGGATTCCGTCAGATCTGGCCCATACGGCCAGGTTTTCCGCCCGGACAACTTCGTTTTCGGCCAGTCCGGCGCCGGCAACAACTGGGCCAAGGGGCATTATACGGAGGGCGCCGAGCTCATCGACGCCGTGCTCGATGTTGTCCGCAAAGAGGCCGAGAACTGCGATTGCCTTCAAGGTATATAGATACATCACCGCTTTCGTTTGGATCTGAATTTTTATTGGACATTTGTTCAAGCATTTTGGTCGTAGTTTGTATGCATTGAATATAGACCGACATTTTGACAACCTTTTTGCTTTCAATGTTCCTGTCTATCACTCAGATCTGCTACCTCTTCGGTTTGTGTCGCTTGTCTCGGCACAAATGTAGTGTTCTGCTAAATGCATTAGATCTAATGCGAAATGTTGGCATGATTATGCTGTTTAATTTAGGTGAAATTTCTTATGAGAAATTCGTGTTTGGAGATTTTGTTCTGAGTTCTTACTTATAAATTTTGTGTTATTCGTTATATTCTTAAATTGTTTGATTCTGACATTTCACTCCGGTATTGTTTAAACTTGTAGCTACATCTGTTGGGGCTGATGTATGTTTCTCTCATGTGACGTTGAAATCTTTTTGTTTTATGAGAAAATGTGACTTATTGTATGGACTTGGCTTTTCTTTTAATGTCAAATAATATTTCAGGAACTGAGATTTTGGTTAGTAGTTGGTATAAGCTGATAATCCATATGGTTATCTGACTTGTTGTCATTCTCTATTGGTTAGTACTGAGGTTCCTAGTATTTGTTTGAATAAGCTGATTCTTACTGTTGAAGTGGTGCATTTGTTTATTCTCAATGTCACCATTTACTGGTGTATTTGTCTACATTCTTGCTATGTCAACGTGTTTTCATCTGTTTTTCTTGAATAAGAAAACTTTGTTTTATTGAATGTGTATAAGTCCTCTTGGTAGAGGGATATTAACCATTGTTCATTTGCCTTGGTCGTGTATCTGGAAATAAGTAGATCATTATCATCTCTTTTTCTTTGAATGCCTGATCTGAAGGCAACCATTTTAAGATTTGTTCTATATTTTATTCAGGTTTTCAAGTGTGTCATTCTTTGGGTGGTGGTACTGGTTCTGGCATGGGAACGCTTCTTATTTCGAAGATCAGGGAGGAATATCCAGACCGCATGATGCTTACCTTCTCTGTTTTCCCCTCGCCCTAAGGTTTCTGATACTGTTGTGGAGCCCTACAATGCCACTTTGTCTGTTCACCAGCTCGTTGAAAATGCGGATGAGTGTATGGTTCTTGACAACGAGGCTCTTTATGACATTTGCTTCCGAACGCTCAAGCTTGCAACTCCTACATGTGCGTATTTTTCTTTTGTATGAAAAATTAAAGCTGTTCTTTCTATGCTGTTATCATAATTCTTGTCTGATTGTGAAAATTTTGTTCTAATGCTGCCGCAGTTGGGGATCTTAACCACCTTATATCTGCCACAATGAGTGGGGTGACTTGCTGTCTTCGATTTCCAGGACAGCTTAATTCCGATCTGCGGAAGCTAGCTGTTAATCTCATCCCCTTCCCCAGATTGCATTTTTTCATGGTTGGCTTTGCTCCCTTGACTTCACGTGGCTCTCAGCAGTACAGAGCTCTCACAGTGCCGGAGCTCACACAGCAAATGTGGGATTCAAAGAACATGATGTGTGCAGCTGATCCGCGTCATGGTCGTTATCTCACTGCCTCTGCCATGTTTCGGGGAAAGATGAGCACTAAGGAAGTAGATGAACAAATGATCAATGTTCAGAACAAGAATTCATCTTATTTTGTGGAGTGGATTCCAAACAATGTGAAATCCAGCGTTTGTGACATTCCACCTAAGGGACTGAAAATGGCGTCCACCTTTATTGGTAATTCAACATCAATTCAAGAGATGTTCAGGAGAGTCAGCGAACAGTTCACTGCCATGTTCAGGAGGAAGGCTTTCTTGCACTGGTACACCGGTGAGGGAATGGACGAGATGGAGTTCACAGAAGCTGAAAGCAACATGAACGACTTGGTGGCAGAGTACCAGCAATACCAGGATGCCACGGCTGATGAATACGAGGAGGAGGAAGAAGAAGAGGAAAGTGAAGAAATTGTGCAGTGAGATAAATTTTTTTAATGAAAAATTCCCAATTGCATTGACTGTTGTGATTGTGATGTGAGTTTATGTACTTGTCTGATGATTTCGCATGAGAAACGATTTCTACTTCTGAATATGTTGGATTGTAAACCATAACGGTATGAACCTAAATGTTGTAGGTTGTGCATTGATGTTGCTTTTCTCCGTTGTCTGTCGGGAATGGGTGTTGTTGGTTATGAAATGCATATTATCTCTGTTTTTCAATGAGGATTTTTGTGATGTTATCATGCTGCTACTTGTTCTTAGAGGTTGCGGATTACTTGCTATCAGATCATAGTTAAGTTTAAATTCAAATCAGTCTTGAAAAACCCTAATTGAAAACTTAGTTCACAAATCAATAATTTCAACTAAAATTCCACATTAGAACCACAGAAACCCGAAATACCTTGAACAAATGCCATCAACTCCACGACTGGTATACGTAATGTGGAAACTAAATTATGTAAAAATATTGTAAATAAGATTAGAAATACTAGAAAGTTGCTTACCGCTAGCGGCAAGAAACGTGAAAAATGAGCTCAAAGCTTTAAAAAAAAAAGGAAAAGAAGAAGAAAAACAGCTCAGAGATGCGAAAGAAATCAGCTCAAAGAGATGGACAGCCGTTGACCAACACTTCTGAATATATATATATATATCAAGTAAGTATATTATCCTTTATTCTGTAGATGAAATGATTTTTTTTGTACTAGTCCAACTCATATATAGTTAAAACCAACATTCATAAATCAGACCAAGAAGATTGTCTTAATTTCGCATGAACATTTCACAGCATATTTTGTAATCACCCCTCCTAAGAAAGAAAGAGCCCACAGAAGAACCCTAACTTAACACGCTCAATGAAGAACCCTCTTAAAAAATAGTTCACCGGCTCAATGAAGAACCCTAACTTAACACGCTGTTTACCAAAGCCCACAAACTCGACTCCGATTGCAACTCGCTGTTCGTACTAATCCAATCCCTACTCGTCTCCAACCGGCGATTCCCACCCACCCGAGTTCCCCGCCGGCGATCCACGCCGCCCATCCACCGCCAGGGTGCCGCTGCACCGGCCATCCGCCCCTTCCTCCTCCTCCTCTCCTCCTCTTCCCAGGCACACTCTTCCGGCTTGACACTGCCGTCCCTCCTCTAAATTCGTCCCGAATTTTGTGCGCCAATTGAATCAAAAGAAAAAAGCGGAAAATTCGGCGGTGAGATGTTTCCCGGTTGAAACAACTATATATAATGTTTTAAAGACTTGTTCACTGTTTGCTGTGTTGAAATAATTTTCATTTTTTTTAAAAAAATTCTGATGAGGGCAACTTTAGCCTGATTTCCTATTGATGTGAAATTTCCATTTTTTTTGACTCTGTGAGGGGAAATTTAACACTGCTTTATCATAGCTGTTGTGAAAATTTTCACTTTTGACTCTGTGAAAGGTCAATGTAAAGCCTTCTGCTCTGCAATCGATGTGATAAACATTGTGCCAACCATGTTATTTGAGGGGTGTGAAGACGAACGGACTAATCCAATCGCTGTTTCGTCGGTTCTAAGGTTAAAAGACACGCGTGATGTTCCGATCTTCCTTGTCAAATAAATTTCTCTTGTTTTATCAAATCATGTCTCATGCTTGCCCTGCTCTCTTGTGCTCCCCTTTAAGGACATTTTAGTGGATTAAATAGCCGGATCTTCAATTCTCATTGGAAGAAATTAAAAACCAGGTTCCATTCTATTTTAGTTTCATTTGTTCATGCCCCTGCTGTTTTACTTTAGTTATATGGATTATGGCATTTTTTTTCCCATTATCTTGGCATCATTAGTTGACATTTTTTTTAACTATGTTGTATATGGACGATTGATTGAGTTTGCACCTCTTGGCAGGAATGTTATTGAGAGGTGGAAATGCAGAGAAGAGTACTTATGTCCATTTTTTTTCGTGAGTCCACCTTGCAGCCATTCCAACACCTCCAATCCTCCTCTGTTGGCTATTATTCCGGAGATGGGGAAGCACCCTATGATGATGTGCCCAAACCAAGCCTTCCAAGGTCTCGGAAGCCATACCCAACTCCCATGAAGCTTCTTATACGAAGGGCAAAGGAAGATAAGATTGCAAGGAAAGAGAATCCCGTTAGGATACTTGAGCCTCCTGATAACGGTATTCTTGTCTCACAACTTGTGGAAGTTGCTCACCATGTCCACGGGGCAAGGCTGACTTTACTCAATGGACTGTCGGAGCTTGTCAATGTTGTGATCCCAGTTAAACGATGCAGGTCTCATTAAGTGGTAGCAAGTTTTTTCCTTAACAATGGGCATGATGAATGTTGTGTTTTAACACGGCTTGTCCCCTCTGCTCTTGGATTTTTTGACTCAATCAGGTTCTGCAGTGAAGTTCATATTGGCCAGTTGGGGCATGACGTAAGAAGTTGCCTGGGCGCTAGAAGTGGATCAAGGAGTGCAAAGCATGTTTGGAGAAAGGGTAAAGTTGAAGATGTCGTTTGCTTCCCGCACTGCTTCCATCTTCATGACAGGGTGGGTAAGCCGAGGATTGGTCACAAGGAGAGAGCCCAAGTACAAAGGGTACCGGCTATCTTGGAGCTGTGTATACAGGCCGGCCTTGACCTCGGGGAGTTCCCAACTGTGAGAAGAACCAAACCTGCTTACTCAATTGAAGGAAGGATAGTTGATTTTGAGCCTTCGGTTGAGGGTCCACTGGTTAGAGTAGAAAGTTTGCCCGTTCATTTCAGGGATGTAGAGAATGAAACGAACTTGAGCTCTGAGGAAGTTGCTACAGAAACTATGGAATCTTGGTTCAAAATGCGAGAAGGAGCTGAGTTAATGATGAAAAAATATGGGGTCTTAACCTGCGGATATTGTCCTGAGGTTCAAGTGGGTCCAAAGGGGCACAAAGTGAGAATGTGCAAGGCCGCAAAGCATCAGTCTCGGAATGGATTGCACGCATGGCAAGAAGCAACTATTGATGACCTTATTGGTCCCAATTATGTGTGGCATGTGCAGGACCCTGGACGACCAGCTTTAGCTAATGAAATGAAAAGATATTATGGCAAAGCCCCAGCCATAGTTGAGCTTTGTGTACAAGCTGGTGCGCCCATTCCTAAGAAGTACCAGAGCATGATGAGAGTAGACGTAGTGCACCCTGGTCGAGACGAAGTTGACCTTGTTGCATGAATGCATATATCATGAAGTGACCTCAACGTATTTTTGAGGTATGAAATTCTCATTACATGTTAGGTACCTTATTTTTTATGTGGCATCTCTGCTAGATTTTCATTCTTGATTCTTTGGTGATAGAAGGTTTGTCTGACGTAACTGCTTGTAATACTTGGACGAATGAATTGATGACTGTATTATACAATTTTTCTATTTGGTGTGTACCTGTGTTCCCTTGTTAAAATTTTTAATTCCGAATCAGGTAGTGGTGAGAATGCGATGGCCCATGAGGAATTGCTGCACGGACAGCAGTCGCATCCTGCTGCCAGAATGACAAGAGTTGTACTATGGTAATCTGGGACTTTCCATTTCCACATCCAGCAACAGAAGTTTACCTCCTTCATCGCCACGTTCCTTTAGGTGAATATACACACAGTTACAGTCACAATCAATCAGCCCAACCACCTCAAAAAAGATACGACTCCTACCGATCACAAGCATGGTGCATAAGGGAGAGGTTGAAGTGTTCCATCTTTACCTAAATTTGAAGACCACAATACTCAAAGGTATTGTCAATCCATTTTTTGGGTGGGTGAAAAATTTTCAGGTTGGGCGTTGTCAGTCAACTGCTAGCAATGAAAAGTCACTATTACATCATTATGTGCATACCAATATCTTTGAGTTTTAATCCCATATGATATGTAAGTCTTGCTTGAAAGAATACTTAAATGAAATTAGAATGAAAATTTTCGTTTGCTCAACCCATCATCTCATGGATGTAATGAGAATTTCATATTGTCTGCTAGTAAAAGGAAGCCTTTTTTTCACAGACCATCTAGGACTCTAATTCATAATTTATATCACGGTAATGTCATACATACAATGTATTTATAGTTGTCATTTGCTAGGGACTTTGCTTGAAGTACACATTTCTGTTTCCTACTTTGATGGATCAATGAACGTCAATTTTGTAAATCATGAGGTTAAGCCTTTTTTTAAAATTTCAGCATTTGCATCTGCTTGACGGCAATTAGAGGTTTTTTCTTATCTGTACCTACCAAGGGTTTTTTTTCAACGCTTGCTTACAAGGATTTTGATACAATTGACGACCTCGGCTCAAACAAGTTATTAGCTATATGTTGCATTTTATTACAGTACTACACATTACTCGATTACCCAATTTGTGCAGAGAAGTGTGAATATTTCTATGGTCAGTATCACTTTTGATGATACTTTGGCTGTTAGAGATGTAAAAAATCCATAAATATGATATGCCTTCCAAACTACCATGATTTATTAAAAAAGAAGCTTAGTTGCTATGTAATGTAATGTAAAATTAGTTGCTCATATTTATGGATAACATTAGAAGCGTATCTGTGGACATCATCCAAAGTCTCAGAGCTGGTGCGGAACCACCTGAATAATTCGAACCCCTTGGACTTTTGATTGAGTGGACCTAAAAAGATTTGCGAGAGGGCCAGTGAACTCCTTACCGACCGACCGTTCAACCCAGTCAAAATGTCCGGTGACATGTTGTAATATCTACTGCTAAATATTTCGAAAGGATGGGCGAAATCGATAGCAATCAATCAATTCCAGTTTTTCTTTTTTCTTTTAACTTCAAATGAAACGTCATAGATACGTAATCAAACGTACGATTCTTTCAGAACTATGTGAATGGCCACTATAGATCAAAGTAGTGCACAATATATTCTGGGTTTTGGAACATATAGAAGGTACGTCTTGCCACATTGTCAGTCGCCTCTGTATGAAATCTATAAAATAAGGAGAACAACTCTAAAATCAATCTTTTTGGTTGTGCATGCACTTCACGCCCGCCTCTTGTATTAAAGCAAACTTAGCTCTTCATTCTAAAATACAAGTATATTAGCTGCTTTGCGTGATCTCATTTGGTTGATGTTCCTATATTTAATAACATCGAAAAAGTCACCCAATCATAATTAGTTTCGTCTAAGGAAGAGAATTATATATGCAGTAGGTGATGTTGTTCATTGGAGTCACCGAAGACAACCAATTAAATACAGAGTTTTATGTTTGGTTGTCACAAAAATAATGTAAATAAAATATAATATAAATAAAATGAGCTAAAATGCCACGAAAATTTTGTATTTTTTTTTACATATTTGAATAATAAAAAAATAAGTACTTCTTCGTGTGCATGTTTCAAGTGCCTCCCAAAAAAATTTTGAATTTTTTTATTTTTCATAAAAAAATATTACTCTGTAAAATTTTTAAATATACTTATTTTGACTAAAATTAAAAATTTTTGATTAAATTTCAACACAACCAAACATAAGAAAATTTGTAACTTCCAAATTTTATATTTCTTTGGTATAACTTAATCCTAAATTAAATAATGAAACACTAGGTGGACAATATTGCAACACTTGGAAAATGATCAAATTTTAACTTCATGTGAGATTATGATCAATCAGCGGAGTAAAAACTAAAAACCTAATCTGTGCACTTGATTTGAGACAAAAAAATCTGGTCCTTCACTTGGGGGACTAATCTTGTGGAAGGTTGGAACAAAATTTTACGTCAGCGCTTACATGAAGAGTACCTCAGTCTTTCAATACACGAGTGTTGACAAGATCAATAATATACATATATACATATATATGTTGCGTTCATCTTTAACTTTTCTAATACTTGGTAGGTTGGTAAGAAGGTGTCGACCCTTTATCTAAGTGTGATCTCTTCTCTGTCCATGCATCTATAAACGGTGTTGGACATGGATGAGATGCTGGTGGGTGAATCATGAATCGGGTAGCTTGGGAGTTTTGAGCCTTTGGCATAGAAAAAAAAATGGGGAGAGCTCCTTGTTGTGAAAAGGTCGGACTCAAGAGAGGTCCATGGACACCAGAAGAAGATCTGGTTCTCATGGCCTATATTCACAAGTACGGGCATGACAACTGGAGAGCTCTTCCAAAACATGCAGGTCTCTCCCTAACTCTTCTAGCTAGCTCTTATCTTTTTACCAGTCTTTAACAGACATAAAAGATTCAATATCAGATGTTGGCGTGGAATTTAGATAACGCAGATCAGTGACTGTTGCTTGGTATGGTGTCTTCCAACTAGTGCTATATCGTAAGCAATTGAGACCTCACAAAAGCACCAGAGTTGGGCTGGAAGCTTAAACTGTTTGAAAGATTTGATTGCAATACTATCCAACTCCAGAATTCCAATCGACCATGTTTCCAACTTTAATTTTCAGGGCTGCTGCGTTGTGGGAAGAGCTGCCGATTGAGATGGATCAACTACCTTCGCCCTGATATCAAGCGTGGGAACTTCACTCCCGACGAAGAAGAAACCATCATCAAGCTGCATGGCACGCTAGGCAACAAGTAAAACTAGTGATTATCTTAAATTTATCCACCTATTGCAATAATATTGCTTGGAAACATCTCTGTTTGTTTGATATACATGTTGTAATGAACGGTAATATGTACATTCTAATACGTGTTGTGTATGAATTTTGGTGTAGGTGGTCGAAGATAGCAGCTCGGCTGCCGGGGAGAACTGATAATGAGATCAAGAACGTATGGCATACACACTTGAAGAAAAGACTACAACCAAAAGGCCATAACGCTACTCCTTCGCCCAAGAAGACTAGTTCATGGGATTCATCTTTGTCGACGGCTGGATCGTCTTTGTCGAGTTTGAATCAATGTGATGAAACCCAATTAAAAGAAAAACAGACCGATATGAATCATATTCCTCGGTTAACTGTTGGAAAGGTGATTAGAACAGATCATGGAAAGAAGGATGAGAATGAGAAGTGTGCACTATCAGATGAGCCGGACATTGAAATCCCAGTTGAACCTGACCAGTTAGACCTTACTCGGGAAATGTTAGATGAATGGTCTTCATCATCTGAGGAGGAAATTTTCAACAAGCAAATGACAGAATATGCTGATTCTTCTTCTAAACATCACCATGAAACTAAGGCATCAATAAGACATTCACCATCCTTTTACTCCACCTCCACCTTGAATTCTTATGAAGCAATTAGCTCCAGCACGGGTCAATTTCATCTGATGATGAATATTTCACCTACCATCTTAGATGGCCATGATGTTGGGAAGGATATGAATGAATGGTCAGATGAATCCAACTTTGCTGACATGATTTGGGACTCATTGGAAGATGACATGAGAATATCCCAGCCATCTGATCTTTGTCCAAAGAGTGAGCCATATGACCAACAAAACTCAAGTGTAAAAGGAGGAGAATCCAAAGTGGTTGGAGGTAAAAGGTGGGTGTTAGAGTTAGTAAATGAGCTTGAGTTAAGCAGTGCAAGTGTAGAAAATGAGCTTGAGTTAAGCAGTGCAAGTGGTGAGCATGGTGAGTATAGATCATATCTAGTGAAGGGTGATCTAGTACTCGATAAGCCTAAATCAGACTCCTCCAATCTCTCATCATCTGAAGAAATGGTATTAGAGTTTGAAGTTGACCCAATTGTGGCCTACTTCCAGTCCCTGTCTTCTTCACCAGCAATTCACCTCTAATGAGTAGTTCAATAATCAGTTATACATATGTACGTGGAGGTGCAAAAGCATATTCTAATTGTTGATCTTCGTCTCAAAGGAAGGTCATGTTAGACGCTACATGCATGGAAATTATGTGTGTATATGGAAGTTGGAACAACATTCATGGAAGTGATATCAATCAACCTTCTCCCAATGTACTTCGTTAATTAATCATGTATCAATGAGTATACATGTACATGTATACAGCTTCTTCTTTGTTCAAATAAAAAGAAGCGACTTATAATATAGACTTATATATATGAATGGCTTTTCTATGAAGAAAACTGATTACTTAAAAGTTTTAACACTTAAGATACAGCAATATTGTATTAGGCGTTGAAAAAAACTAATAAATTATGCTGTAAACGCCGTTATTATAATCAACAAGCAAGCTAGGAAATTTTCCCATCTTGAGTCCAAAAACGAACAGTGAAAGCAGAAACAAAATTTACACTTGTTCTTACTAAATTCTTTGTTCTGAAAAAGAACAACTAATTTTGTCATCTGAAAATCAAGAACAGAATCATAAAAAAAATGAACATCTACCGTGCATTGCTCACAATACTCTGTATAAGACCCGGATGAATCAAATTCAACAAAAGACAATCCAAAATAAAATCCCAGATGAACGCACATACTAGATAACATACAGGTAACCAATAAGAAGCAATACAGATGAAAGCACATAAATTTACAAAAAACAGAAAACAAAAAGAAAAAGTCAACACGCATGACAGTACAGTACAGATAAGATCCATAGTCGACTTGACTGAACACACCACAAAAGCAGAACGAGAAGAAGAAAAGGATGGGAAGTACATAAACGGTAGGAGAAAGCAGCAGGGATAACAAGGATTTAGAGGCTGGGGGTAGTCGACATGACTGAACACACCACAAGAGCAGAACCAGAAGAAGAAAAGGCTGGGAAGTACATAAACGGTAGGAAAAAGTCAGCAGGCAGGGGAAAGGGATGTCCCCGCCAAATTTTTTTTCTTCTTGGGCTTGCATTTAGTTATTAATAATTTTGATTTTTTCAAAGTTAATAGTAATTTTAATTTTTTTATAAAATAGATTTTCATTTAAAAACCTTCAAAAGTCAAAAAATACCATGGAGAAAAGGGCTTAAATAATTATTATAGAGTTACATCTAATAATTCGTAAAGAAATATTCTATACTTTAGTCGATGACATCTTAATCAAACTCAAATTATAATTAAAAAATAATGAATATAGCCAACGAATTATAATATATTTTGAAATTTTTAAATATTTTTTTATTTTACTTGTATTAAATGAAAATTGCTTAAAAAATAAAAAGATGTTTTGAGATGATACGTTTTACAAACAAAAGATAAAAAGTTAATTTATCTCTTCATCAGATAAATTGACTTAACAAAACATATTGCATATTTTAACATATTTGAAGCTTCCAAACTTGTTTTTTATTATAAGAGTTTTTAAAAAATAAATGATCTTTAACTTTTACACAAATTGTCTGCATAGTTTGCCGAGTAAAAAAAATTATTATTAGAGAGTCCAAAAATGGCAAAGTATTTCTTTTTTTAACTATCAAATTAGTTAAAAGCAAACATTTATAATTTACGGTAGTTAAAATATACAAAATACTTGACAAGTTGTAAGCTTCTCAACAAGAAACAATTTCCCGGCCAACCAAAGTTTTAAGTTTTAAGTTACGGTTTAAGACCTAACCTAGAGGATAATAAATAATTGTATATATATCGTAACCTATATATTAAATTAAGGTCGATTTGACTGAACATATCATATAAACCTAATAAACCCATTTAATGTGGGTAGATATGAAGCCCATTACAATGTCAAGGTCCAATTCCATAGCATAGAAGGCCCATAAGATATGCCTATAGTAGTTGTGGCCCATTACATTGTCAAGGTCCAATTCCAATGCATAGAAGGCCCATAAGATATGCCTATAGTAGCTAGTCTTTTTTTTTTTGGATTATATACCTCTTTTAGTTTAAAACCCTAAAATTATTTAAGAGCTACATCTTAATTGGCCATACATTGCACATAAATAAAAATAATAAGTTTATATTCTTAATTAAATTGTTATAAATGCTATTTTATTGTTTGAATTATATATTTCGATGATAATCTAATACAAACTAATAACTGTTTTGATTCTAAAATTTAAATATGTTTTATGAAAAATATCAAATTAATGTATGAATTTCCTATAAAAAAATAGGAGGTGTTTGAAATTGCTTAACAGTGGGGAAATTTTTATGATTATTAAAAAAGGTAGAATTTTATTATAATAGATAAATTGGCCTATTATTTAAAATATTTTAATAAATAAATAAATAATTTAGCCAATCTAGGAGCCTGAAGGCCAGATCCGGCCATGGACATTTAAATCTGGCTGCCTTGACAAGATCTCGCTACAACAATTAGATTCGTTTGTGGCCATTTTGTTTATCAACGCGTGATTGGAGACATAGGGTTGATTGAGTTACTAAATGACAAGAGAAGCACATATTAATTAGAGATGAATAATGATATTATGATATAATGATACTATTATATAGGAAGCTCATATTAATTTGAGATATAATTTACATAAGTAATAATATATATACACACACACATATATATATATATATATATATATATAGTATATTAATTTGTTTTTTAAAAATGGAACAAAGCAAAGCCAACACGAGATTAACCTTACTTTCTTTAAATCAAAATAAAAATATAAATCATGTAATCATACATTTAAGTCAAGGATCAAGTCTCACTAAGTAACTTAATTAAATTGAGACTTGAGAGTGACTCAAATTTTAGGCTTAATCTACTTTTATCCCCCTCCACAAATACGGCCAGAAAGAAATATATAATAGATTTGTCTAGATCTTTCTCAACTATTCATTGAATCTGAAAAAGTACAAAACACGTGGTTAATTTGAACAGATTACCTCGGGTTAATTCTAATAAATGCCTTTTAAAAAGGTACAAATTTTCTAAAATACTGCAATATATATAGTACAACTCTTTTAAGGGGCATATATTTTTCGATAGTAAATATTGCATTGTTTTTAATCAATACACATCCTCTTAAGGGGATGCACATTTTTTCCACCATACTCATTGTGCGTAAGAATTGTATCTCATCTTATTATTATAAATATATCAACAATATATCCCAAAATATTGCTTATTTTGATTGATGCAAAAAATTTAAAATATACCAAAAATACATTTACTTTTTTGCATTGGATATTTTCTGACATTTTTTATTTTTATTTATTGATGATTTCTCCTGTTAAAATTGTTATATCTATTACAATATATGACTTTAAATTATAACTTATCATCCTTCCACTCCTATAACTTTTTGTTTAAATAAAATTTAAAATCATTTTTGTAAAAAAGTAATAGGAGTGGAAGGATGATTTCTGCCCGTATCAAGGATGATGAATTTTTAATAAATTATAATTTATACATAGAGTTTTATCTTGATAAACCATTGTTTGTACTCTATGAATATGGGATAAAAGGATGAAAAAAGAATTATACAAATAGTTGGAATAAATGCAATGAATAATTGTCCATTAGATATTAATAAAATAAGTATAATATTTAATTTTTTGCTTTGGAAAATTTTTGATTAATGATTTTTTCATTAAGTTTACTCTATTTTTTTAATATAATTTGTTCTAAAATTTGATATTTCTTCATACTTATTTTATTCTACAAGCATCAATTAATTAATATTTATTAATTTAATAGTTTAGATGTTTTTATAATTTTTTGTTGGTTTATAGTTTAATTAATTATAAATAATAAATTTATATTAAAAACTATTAATTTGACTATTTATATTTTTAATAGTTATAACGTTAATTTATTTGTAAATATATTTTTTTTCCACCAAGATCTATTTGTAAAGATAAAACGTGCACGTTGCACAGGGTTTACAACTAGTTAATAAATAAAAGAGTACTACTCTTTGAATAAAAGCAAGAGATTTAATAAATAAAAATATAATAATAAAAATAAACAAATTCTTAATTTCTTATAAAAAATTAAAATTAAATACCTCCGATAGAATAAATATAAATTAAACTAAACTTCGTTCACCCAATTACTACACTCCGTATATCTTGACTTCGCCGGTTTTTGAAACCCGGGTAAGGGCAATTTTTGACCTTGAACCAGAATTGTCGACCATCGATACGGGTAGGGCAGCGGCAACGAAGAGGCCGCACGTATCGGAACCGTGAAAGCGAAGCACCTTTAGCCCCCTCGGCGGCGGCATATACATATATAGAGAGAGAGAGAGAGAAGGCAGAGGGCGACCGTGGCCGGAGCGCTGTCGGAGATTGTAGAGTCGAGGCGATGGGGAGGAAAGGGCGACCGCCGCCGCCGAATATCAACGTCTCGGAGGCCAGCCGCATTCAGATTTCCAAGCGACTCGAAGATTTTCGAGCTAGTCAAGATGAAGGTCGTCTTCTTCTTCTTCCTCTTTTTATTTTTTTTGATAGAATAGTCCCTTTTTTTGTTTTTAATAGGTTTTAAAGATTTAAACTTGATTCAGCTCTTGTATTGGGTTTTTGTGTTTGTGTTGTTGAGCTGCGTTTGTGAAGTTCAAACTTAATTCAGCTCGGATACTTGTAAAGTCTTATATTTTAATTCGCTGAGTACGCAGGCAAGCTCATCTTGAGCTGATTTTGATTCTAAATATTGCATCTTTCCTCGAGTTAAACTATTTCTTGGACGTGCCAATGAAATTGACTTTCTTATGAACGTGACAGCGGACTGGCTGTGAGTTCTTCTTCTCTAGTCGGTGCTTGTCATTGGGATTTGATGAGCAATCTCAGATGCGGTATAACAGGAAATAGCGTTGCTTTTATTCGTAGAGAGACTGCTTGCCGAAATTATGTCTTTTTACTTGTTATAATGCATGGAAGGTTTGTTGCTAGGGAGTGATTTAGAAGAATGTTCCAAGTATTATTTGGGGGGTGAATGCGTGTAAAGTCTTTAGATGTCATTGCAATTAACGTTCCTCAAATTGGTTGCCACATTTCTTTTAATTTTCTTGATTCGAACTGAAATATTACTTATACCGAGGTGCAGTTATGACTTTTGAGCCAACACTGACAAATCCTGAACGAGCCGCTGTACATATGCTCTGCAGGAAGATGGGCATGTTATCTAAAAGTTCAGGGTGAGTTACTTGTCATGGTTTCAAAATTACTGGGAACTTTTTTTCGTCTTGTTTTACTTAATATTTTTACAAAAAAAATTATTTATTGGCAGACGTGGGAACCAGAGGTGTGTTTCGGTATATAAAAATAAAGCGAAGCGTGATCCAGCTTCAAAGGGGAAGGAGGATTCTACTTTCTTGTTGCTCTCAGATTTTTCGCAGGAAATCTTGTCCAACTTGTTTACTCAGTATCCCCCAGATGACTGCGAGTTGGGGGAAGAAGCAAGCAGGGACCTTAGTAGGAAATTAAGTAAGATACATGGAATGAGGGATAGCCTCTTCCGAAAACCTTTGATGTCTAAGGATGAAATTACCAATAAGATGGAAGTTTTCTCTGGTAGAGTGGAAACTGAAGCCTCTTTGAAAAAGGTTATTCAATATAAAGAGTTTTAACCCGGGAAAGATTTATTCCCCAATACCATCTATTTTTTGTGGTGCTTGATACTAATATTTGTACAGATTGTTGAAGAGAGGTCCAAGCTTCCAATTGCATCTTATAGAGATACGATTACGTCAACCATTGATTCCCACCAGGTTGGTGGGATTCCACTCTCTTGCCCCATTGATTGTCTGTAATGATTGTAAACTGTTGTTTGCCTTCTTTCACATATTTTCGTCTTCTTAACACTTATGTGCATCTTTAGGTATAAGTATCCTACTCTGCCGCTGCATTGGTTGCAGCTCATGTCAACACCATGAGAAACTATAGCTTACATATAAGTAAAATGACGGTTGTATAACTCTTTTATTCAATCTTCATCTTCTAAGATATAGTTTGGCTTTGACACGGACATTGTTTTTCAGACCACTTTATGTAACTGATTGGTAAGTTACTATTTTCTTATGTATTTGTGCCATTTTGTGATAAAGTGGTACAAGAATAAGTTGTGTTATTTTGCCATCCTGGATATGTGTTAAGAATTACTTTTCTTTTCATTTGTGTGTATGTGGTGCCGTTTCATATGTTGTGTAATTGATGTGTTTCTCCTACTGCCTGCCTATTGGAATTGTAGTTTGTTGGAAACTGTTTGTTAGTAATTGTATTTTCTCCCACTACCTGCCTATTGGAATTGTAGTTTCTCCTACTGCCTGCCTATTGGAATTGCAATTAATATTATTTTTGCAATTCTTTTTCATGTTAAGTCCTATCTATCATGGCTCTTACCTTTTTAGTGACACTGACACGATTATTTGTTTTGGAACAGGTTGTCCTTATATCGGGTGAGACTGGCTGTGGGAAGACTACTCAGGTTTCCAGCTCTTTGCTTTGTTTTTCTGGTAGTTAATTATTTCCTGCATGATATTTGATTAGCAGTATGCTCTTCCTGTTTTATAGTTTTAATTATCCTTAGCTTTTACTGTCCAAAGTTGTGCTGGAACATGGTACAAGATGGCCTTGACAAATTCATTTAATTTTCACCTGAAACAACGTCTATGGCAACTTAATGCTGTCGTATGCGAGTGGTTTTCTAATTGGAAATATTTGTTAGCTTGTAATGCTGATATAAAAATTCTCTATAATTTCCTTTGTCTTGCTTGCTCATTGCATGTGTGCAATTCATAACATTAGAAATTGATAAAGGTTCATCTGTGGTGCAATATATCTTCTGTGTAAGTCATGTCACAACCTAGTCTGAAATGAGCTTTATTGTCTTTCACCATTGCCATCTAAAAATCTATCTAATACTATTTTTTCTGAGTCTTTTCATCCTCCATCTCTCCATCTCTCCACGTTATGATATACAGGTTCCTCAATTTTTGTTGGATCATTTGTGGGGTAAAGGTGAAGTATGCAAAGTTGTTTGCACTCAGCCTCGTCGAATATCAGCAATATCAGGTAGCCATCTCCTTGTTTTAATGATATAGTGCCATCTCCTGATCTTGATTCACCTGAGCAGCTCTTTCATGGATCGTTCTCAAGAAAAGTTTCTTTTTAGAGGAATTTATTGGGAAATATTGTACTTGTAGTTGCTGAAAGGATATCATTTGAGAGAGGAGAAAATGTTGGAGATACCATTGGTTACAAGGTGCATTGTGTGTTTTGTCATGTTTGGTTTCTTTGGGATCCGTGCTTCCTGTCAGCCTTCTAAATCTTTAGTTACATTAGTGTTTGAACATTTGTTCAAATGTGGTCAGATTCGTATGGAATCCAAGGGGGAGACATTCATCGGTTATCTTTTGTACTACCGGAATTCTTTTGAGGATGATGGTAAGCATGGGTGCTCAAGCAGCCAAAACAGCTGAAAAGGGAACTCCTAAAACCAACATACTTGAGATAAGCCACATCATTGTGGTAAAGACTCTTTCTCCTCCCTTCTTTATGTGTAGAACTTTTTGTCTCAATATACAGTTCATGAATTACCATATTGTGCTCATTGTCTCCTTTGTAGTTGTTTGTCAATTTTGATGCTGATCTATTATCTTTTAACTGTTTATTTTATTCCTGATTCATAGGACGAAATCCATGAAAGGGACCGATATAGTGATTTCATGCTTGCCATTCTCAGGTATATATTGACTATGTGAGCTAATTTATTGAGTCAAATGTCTTCACCCGTTTGACTTGTTATTGTGTATGGTTTCATTTTACTACTGAACATGGCTTTTAAGAAAAGGACTTTAATGTTTCGCGCAGCTTGGTTCAATTTAGCTTCAAATTCACATTCAACTAATCTTTATCACTGTAACTAGACCTAGTCATCCATACCAAATATTCATCTGGGTAGGTGTACTTTGACCTAGATTGGGCGATAGCTTAAGTTGGTCTCTATTTTTTAGAAACTGAATGTGGTTTTACGAGCAGGTATGTGTGAAGCCAACCCATTTCAAAAATGGAACTTTATCCTAATGTATACATCTGCTTAAGATAGGCCATGACTACATGGACCCATTCCATATTGTTGATTTATGATTCAATTCAGCCTTAATTGGTCTTGTTTGACATATGAACAGCATTACTCATGTTTCTTCCTCTGCCTGGTACATACCAAATGTAGTGGAAGTGTGGAACAAATCATCTATGTGAAACACATGAATATCTTATGAATTTTGTGTACAAATCAATTATTTTTAGGAGTGAACGATTAATGATTGTTGGTCTTCTTTGGATAAGCTCAGCTTTCGAATGGTAGCTAACCTTAAAAACTTGATGGCAGATGGCATACTTAACTTTTTGCTGAAGTATAACTGGTTAATATTGACATTATAATTTGCTTTATTTGCCTTGGTAGTGGTGAACATGTGCAACATGCGTGCTTTGATATGTAAGGTCTTTGTTAATTTTTTATGTTCAAGATAAGAAAATATTATTGATTTACCTTCAATTCACTAGATCTTGAATCTTTTGAATCATTTGCAGAGATTTCCTTCCCTTGTGTCCCAATCTAAGGATGGTCAGTTGAACTCCTTGTGTTGTGTACCTTCTTTTTTCTTTTTTCGTTTGTGTTGTTATATGAAAAATTCTGATTTCTTCTATTTTTGCAGATACTCATGAGCGCAACTATTGATGCCGAAAGATTTTCTCAATATTTTGGTGGTTGTCCGATAATTCGTATTCCTGGATTTACATATCCGGTAAATCATATTTTTAGATGACACAGAATAAGGTTCTTTTCTTTAACAGTAATTTTTGTTATTATGCTTTAGTAACTTTTATCTCTTCTTCAGGTCAAGACATTCTACTTAGAAGACGTGCTGTCTATTTTGGAATTGGGCGTGGAGAACCATCTTTCTTCTCACTCATTAACAAGTCAGGCAGATGATGATGTGCATGAGAACTTGAAAGCTGGTTTAGATGAAGCCATTGATTTAGCATTATCTACGGACGAATGTGATCCACTACTAGAAATTCTTTCTACTGAGGCTGATTTAAGAATCAATAATTATCAGCATTCAGTAAATGGGGTTTCACCTTTAATGGTTTTTGCTGGAAAAGGTAGATTGGGTGATGTTTGCATGCTTCTATCATGTAGTGTGGACTGTCATCTTCGTGACAAAGATGGGCTAACCGCCTTAAGATGGGCTGAGAAGGAAGATCAGGAAGAGGTGGTTGATATTATTAAAAGGTACATGGATGAAAGTGCTTCAAATTCGAAAGAGAAGGTCCAGCTCCTAGAGAAGTATTTAGCTACCATGAACCCAGAGCATATCGATTTTGTCCTTGTAGAGCGTCTTCTTCGTAGAATCTGCTTTGATTCAAGTGAAGGTGCTATCCTTGTTTTCTTACCAGGTTGGGATGATATTAACCAAACTAAACAAAAGCTGCTTTCCTCTGCATTCTTTAAGGACTCTTCCAAGTTTGATATCATATCTCTACATTCTATGATTCCTTCAATGGAGCAGAAGAAGGTGTTCAAGCGACCAAGAACGGGAGTTAGGAAAATTATATTATCGACTAACATTGCCGAGACGGCAATCACCATTGATGATGTTGTTTTTGTTGTTGATAGTGGACGAATGAAGGAGAAAAGTTATGATCCTTATAACAATGTATCGACTCTTCATTCTGCATGGATTTCTAAAGCCAGCGCTAAGCAAAGAGAGGGACGAGCAGGCCGTTGTCAACCTGGAATCTGTTACCATCTCTATTCAAAGATACGTTCTGCTGCTTTACCGGATTTTCAAGTTCCAGAAATTAAGAGGATTCCAATAGAGGAACTCTGTCTGCAGGCAAGTCAAATGTACAATTACTTTATAGGATCATACCCTGTTGATAATTTGAATATGTGATAGATCAAGTAACCTTGTTCATACGTAATGAGCTAATCTGATATGAATTGTTATTGGCGGCAGGTTAAGTTGTTGGACCCAGATTGCAAAATATCGGATTTCATCCAGAAAACATTGGATCCGCCAGTATTTGAAACTATACGCAATGCTATCATTGTGCTCCAAGACATTGGTGCTCTGACACAAGAAGAAGAACTTACAAATCTTGGTGAAAAGTTGGGTGCTCTTCCTGTTCATCCATCAATCAGCAAGATGCTATTTTTTGCAATCTTGATGAAGTGCCTGGATCCTGCACTGACTTTGGCATGTGCATCAGACTACCGAGACCCATTTATTCTTCCTATGGCTCCAGATGAAAAAGAAAGCTGCTGCAGCCAAAGTCGAGCTGGCTTCGCTGTATGGTGGTCACAGCGATCAACTAACACTGATAGCTGCATTTGAGTGTTGGAAACGTGCAAAAGAGAAAGGTAAAGAGGCTCAGTTTTGTTCTCGTTATTTTATTTCTTCTAGCACCATGCGGATGTTGTCCAACATGCGAAAGCAGCTTCAAACTGAGCTTTTGCAAAATGGATTTATCCTGGAAAATCCATCCTGTTGCAATGTTAATGCTCAAAATCCAGGCATCCTTCATGCTGTTCTAATGTCTGGTTTGTACCCCATGGTTGGTAAGCTACTTCCACCAATGAAAGGCAATCACAGAAGGGCTGTTGTGGAAACTACTAGTGGAGCCAAAGTTCGCTTGCATCCACATTCAGCTAATTTCAAATTGGCGATGAACAAGTCTAGTATACAACCTTTAATTGTTTATGATGAAATTACACGTGGAGATGGGGGAATGTATATAAAGAACTGCACTGTTATTGGACCATATCCACTTCTACTACTTTCAACAGAAATGGCAGTGGCTCCACCAAATGATGATGGGTGTGAGAGTGATGATGATGATGCTGAGTTTGGGTCGGAAGATGAAGATGCAGATTTAAGGGTATCTACTTCTGACCAACAGGAGCAAATCATGTCATCTCCTGATAAATTAGTCTCTGTTGTGCTGGATCGGTGGCTCAAGTATGAGTGCACAGCACTTCATGTTGCTCAACTTTACTGTTTGAGGAAAAGGTTATCTGCTGCTGCATTGTTCATGGTAAATATATCCTTTTATATTATTGCCTGTGCACACGTACTTGTATGTTTGGAATTTAATTGCTTCAATAGAGATTTTGTTTTAATGATTCAAGAAAGGTAATTGATTAGACTATATAATGGATTTTATTAAAAAAAATTTACTGGTAGCATTAAATTCTGGTTACAGGTCAAACACCCAAGAAGAGATCTTCCACCTGTCCTTGACGCTTCCATTTATGCCATTTCCGCCGTCCTTTCATATGATGGACTGTTTGGAATTCCGCCTGAAGTATATAGTTTGGACATGCAAACAGCAACATCGAGCTCAGCTAAAAGTGACAAATTGAGTAGAAGACAATCTCGGCATCAAAATACTACTGATGGATTTCTCTTGTCCCTGATGAGAGAGGATAAAGCTGGAAAAGCTCCTGGTATCCACAACTCGATAGCCCCGAACGCACAAGCTCGTCAGTTAAGTAAACTTGCTGGGCATATGAACCCTGTGGACAGGGGTGCTCACCGGGATAGAGCTAGAAAATCTCCTGGTATGCACAACTCGATGGCCCCTAACACACAAGCTCGTCAGTTAAGTAAACTTGCTCACCATATGAACTCTGTGGACAAAGGTGCTCAGCAGGGAATGCCGTCAAAAGGTCATGAACCAGGTGGACCTTCTCTGATAAAGGAATCCCTAAAACGACGACGTGGAGGTGGGCCCAGGGGATAAACAATGTTGGATTTTAGTACGTCTCCTTAGAACTGTCTTTTGGATGCTTGCTCATGGGGCAGTTGTGGAGCTTACCCGTGGCTATAACTTAAGGGAGCAGATAGTGTAGAGAATGCTAATGGATGTGGTGCAATAGGATGTCATCTGCTTAATATTTCCCTCAGTTCTGGTGTGAAGGTGATAAATCATGCGGGTTAGGGTAGGTTCCCCCAAACCTTTTCAAAGTCATGCGTTTGAATGCAAAGTTGTACTAAGGTAAATAGGCTGCTTCAAGTACATTTCGCGAATGGCCTCCCAAAGATGGCATAAACATCTCCCAGTTCTGAATAGAATATATGCAGCAAATCAGGTTTGGCGGTCATCATCATCATGGCCTGAGCGCGCTATTGCATTTTTATTTATTTGTTTTCCGCGCGCCGCCTGCACCTGTTGCTTGGGAGGACGAGTATTGTTGTAATCCTGCCGGCCCAGCCGGAGAAAAGGTTTAATTTGGTCAGGACAATAAGTTAAGCATGTTTCACAAGTGAAAGCTTATAAATTTCGCCAGCCTCCCGTAGATGGCATGAAAACGTGCTACACATACATATTCAGAATGATTTGAAAGTTGGTATGATTTCTAAATGCGATTGCTTAATGAGCACCATATAAAATTTACATTACATGGCTGTATTTTTTGGTCCTACGCAAGCTTGCCTCCATCGTCCAAACATCCACCCTTTAATAGTTTCTCATTTGGTATTGATTTTTGCATCTAATCGTCACATTGTAATCTTGTATGGTCTGCGGCGGTGAGTCTCCACTGAAAATGATGTGGGAGAACTGAAATAATTGACTTTGTCAAAATCGTATGGATGAGGTGGGCCTATGTGTCTTGCAGCCCAAGTTGAGATAAGCGTGGGAAGCAAGCAACCCATCTTGATTGGCCATGCATTATAGATGTTTCTGGATTTGGCTAGAGCAGTCCGGCACCAAGGAGCATACTTGAGAAGGCAATGGAGGAAAACGCCGGAAAGAATCCCCGTTCGATCGATTGAAACCGCGTCAAGAGGGCGGTGGGTAGTGGTTTTCTTAGATGCTGCTTCCAAGGTACGTCCAAAAGCGAACCCTTCCAAAGGGGGAAAAAGGAAAAAGTTCAAAGCGACATTAATGTGTGGAAATGCAGCGTCCTTAGTTTTTTTTGTGAAGCTTTAAAAGAGGAAGAAAATGCCGCATTTCTGGCTGGGTTGACGTACCGAAGAAGATAAATAAATGTAAAAAACTTACAGGGAACACAACAAAGGATGTGCGGAGAAACATGTGATAGTGACCAGAAACAGGACGGGTGGCCGGCCTAACGCAATCCCCCCCCGTGGGCGAATTGTCGCCCTTAGACCGCTACTTTTTTTATTTTCGGGAGTATAAATCCTTTTTCCTATTTATGAATAAGGGAATATTTAATCACCTTCCATTTACTTGCGTCTCAAATTACAAATACGTCTACATATTTATAGACTTATTAAATGAATATTGAGATTCTATCAAATAACATTTTTAAGTGGGTATTCCTCCATGCCAATATAATTATAGATCTATTTGTAATTTGTGATATATTGGGATTTTAACACAAAAATTTTAAGTCCGTTGCGGAGACCGAAAGGGCAACAGGATAAGCAGTATTTTTACCTTACAGACATGAGTGAAGAGACATGGAATTTATTACGAGTATAATAGCAGTGGTGGTGGGATGAGTTGGGCAAAACTACTTACTTGGTCCCCAAGCAAGGCCCTCTTGACGTGGGGACTGTGAAGCAACCACGAATCTATCTAACAAAGCCTTGAGGGCACCCACCAGCATAGAAAGTGACGAGGGCGACGTCAAACAAAGCCTCGTCTGTACTTGTACCCGTATATAATAAATAAATAAATACACACACACACACATATATATATATATATATATATATATATAATTTTATATATACATACATACCAAACACCAGAGTTTAAATAATTTTCTTGGCCCACATTAATATAAGAATGAAAATTTATCAATTTTGAGACCCGCCGTAACACTTGATGTAAATTATCTAAATTATAAGAGAATAATTTAATTTTCAAATAATATTAATTTAGAAGATAATTTATACCAATCGGTTAAGTGAGGCCACTTCTATTTTCATTTTGTTGAACTACGCATTAATTAATGCATGTAGTGTACGCGTTGATGTTAATTGAATAGAATGAAAATGTCAATTTTTTAAAATGTATAAAAATATTCAAGTTCTAACTATGTTAATCACTCTTTTTAGGATAATGCTTCCCTCTCACGTGTTGTATAGAAATCTCGGGCATTTTTATTTGGTTGTATTGTGCTTTAATTATTCAAAGTCAATCAATAATGTAGAAATAGTTTCTCATGATAAAATTAAAAGCTAAAGGCAAAATCATAATAGAGAATCATATTTATTTTGGTAATCTAATTTATTATAAGTTAGTAAGGACAAATACAAATGTTAAGTATATTAAATTACTTTCAATAAATCGGTAAATCGATAACATAGTAACCACATAAGTTTATGTCACTTCTATTTCTAATTAAAAAGCGATGAAAGTACATTCTACCCTTTCAAGACTATTAAATTAATTTTTATACCCTTTTTATGGTTAAAATACACATTGTGCTAAATTGAGGCAAAAGATAATACATACTTGTATGAATAACATACATAGCATATTATGTTGTATATATACATATACATAGCTTATTGTTCGGATGTGGGATTGTTTACCCTTGCCTATCGCGTCTTTTGATCCGAGCTTGAGGGTTCGGTGGGATCAAGGCACCTTTGCCGCGTAAAGAAATAATGCGATAGAAATAAAATATCACAGACATAAAATAACATGTAAGAAATTTTACATGATTCTTTAGGATTCAACTTAAATCTCTAAGTCAATTATTAGTGAGATTAGTACTCACAACCTACTAATTTTCAATTCCTTTATAAATTATATATCTCAATGAAATTTTTGTCATTTTAACTTTGTTGACCCATACATAGTATTTCCTTACAATGCTTTGAAAAAGAATTTGATTTACCCTTTATGACCCAAAATAGGAAAAATCTATCACACCAAGTTTCACGATGTGACAGAGTAGAGCTCCAAGGTGATGACATGTAAAACCCACGATTCGAGTTAGGGTTTTATATTCAGAACCGGTCGAGTCGACCGTTATTTTTTTTGAATTGAGTCAGTTTCAGGATACGTGTACCGAGCCGATGCCAGCTCGCGTGTATGAGCTATG
>JAURVB010011265.1:0-16598 GCA_033002965.1 Piper betle | reverse complement strand
CGATATAGTACATACAATATTTAAAGCTATGATTTGTACCCTTTCCTGAACCCTAGTTTGCAATATTGATGAACCACAAAAAGTGGGTGCCACGTGGTGTGAACCCACAATCTATTTATATTTAGGTGTAAAATAAATTTGTTGATCCTTTATACAGAAACATTTACATAAATAGGATATTTAGCGTTCACGAATTCTTGACTATTAGAAGTTGTTTCTCCAATTTTGAGCATTGCATAGTTATCATTGTAGCTGAGGGGTTTGGTCAAAATTTAGGTATTATCTCATGGAGATCTATTTTATGAAAAGATTATCTATATCCTGTTTATGGTTTATGGTCTGTTGGGATCCGACATGGGTTCAATGCAAAAGAAGCCGAGCTAGAGGGATTTCACTGAACTATAAAATTCAACAAAAGACTTATGCCTTCATTTAACTTTTTCAATTTGATGGAATCTGAAATTATTACACATGCAATGAACTTCAACTCTCCAATTGCCTTAAAAATTTAGTCTTTACTTTAAGAGTATGATCTCATTCATTGGCTTGAGAATAGCTGCGAGAAGAAAAGGTTATATAACTCGCCTTAACTTTCCACAATTACAACAACAATAATAACTATAATATTAACAATGAAAATAATAATAATAATAATAACAATAATAATATAATTATATACATATATTAGAAAATGATAAGAGTGAGAACTTAGGAACTGTCGGATAGTATTTTTACAGTGACGATGACTTTACTTTAAGAAGGGTTTTTTTGTCATAATATTTTTACAACTTAAACCCATCTCTTGAAAAATTAATTTTAAAGTTTTCAAGTTCTCACTCTATGATTTTCTTATATATATAAAGAAAAACAAGAATAATTTAAAACAATCAAGACTCCTTTGCTGCCATCCATTCAAAACAAACTCTATTTGAAGAAGATACAACTTCACATTGGAGTAATATTTCATACAAATTTTAAGCAATTCGCACATAAAAAACTGGATCAAAGATTCTATTAAGACTCCTAATGCCTAGATTCTTAAGCTTCTTGTTCAGCTTCCATGGTGGTTTCTGGGTTCATATTTAGGAGTCCTCATATGATAGAGATATAGGAGAAGAAACCACTCATTCACATGGCCAACAAAGCCCACAGAGATAGGAGAAGAAATCAATCATTAACACGGCCAACAAAGCCCAGATCAATTTCTGCTCTACCCAATCCTAGTTTAATATTTTAACATCTGTTTTAAATCACACAATGGAATGTAGATCACACAATGGAAAAATTAGCAGCAAATAAACCATTTACTACTGCTTTTCCATTATCTTGCCAGCACCAGACCGGCTGTAAGGGCAGCTCCAAACAAAGTGTGTAGTCTGACACAGTAATATTTTGACATGAAAATCTTTCCTTTATCCTGCATACATAATCTACACTTTCAGCAATTATCCAAATATGATGATAATTGAATGTTCCTAAGAATGAGAAGTGGTACTCACATTGTGGTTCTCTTCAACATAGTCAACAACCATTTTACCGACTGGGAGTGTCAGTGCACAGAGGAACTGAAAATTTTCATCAGATCACAAAAAAAGGTGCAAAAATAGTGTTAATGTAGGCTGGGGTTAAAGTAAACAAGCATGGTAGTTGTAGAGCACTGAAGAATCATAATAAAAGATGTAAATCTTTTGATCAAAATATCTTAGGACAATTTTATTTGCTTTTCGGCAACAGATTATTATTAATAATTTATTCTTGAGGCAATTCTTAGAATTATTACTAACAGTTTATTCTTCATCAATTGCTTTAAACTGACTTGGTAAGCCAGCAATCAATTCAATATTTTTGGTGTTTTTTGTTATCATGCATTAATTCATGTTGAGGTTTCCATGACTTTTACGCCTTGTGGGAGACCAACAAGTTCACAAATATGTGCCTACCAATAGTATAATTTCATGAGCAAGAGAACTTACAACAGATATCCATGGAAGGGCTTTAAAAACACCAAGAGATAGCAAAAGAAAGTAAAGTGCTCCAACAGCAACCTTAACCACCTTTGAACCTTTTTCAGTCCCTAGCTTTACCTGATAACAAATCACCTTCATGATGACAGACAAGGTACAACTTCAACAAGACCATTTTGAGACTTACCAGAGGTGACATTTTTCCAACAGCTTGATCTCCCTCAATCTAATATTTTCCAACTGAAAAGTGTTAACTATTGCTTGTCATACAAATTTAACACAAAAATAACAGCTCAAATAGCTGCACACCTGGTGAAAATGACTGCAGAATAGAATAAAGGTAGTGGTGAGACCGACAAGTACGGAAGCTGATACAGCCACATGACTGACTACAAGCTGACTAAGCATGCTGTTGAATTGATAGTCTCAATTTAAAAGCATGTGTATGAGATAATAATATATAAATATTATTTAAATAAAGACAAAATTGATTTACCGATTGTTGCTTTGAGAAATATAAAATGCTATAGTTGCAAGTGGACCAAAAGCTGCAAAGCATAGCGGTTCTCCCAGACCTTTGTAACTCAGTCGAAATGGAGGGCACTACAAAAAGTTCGATGATAATGAAAACTTTATCTTTGAGTGAAAATTCAGAGACAAGACGAAATAAATAACACATTTAATAACATGGTACTTTGCCTCAAGTACAATCTACTTAAATTTAAAAGGGATTAGAATAACTAAAAAAACCTACAACTACACTTGTATCAATGAATTCTTTTCAATATAACAAAGCATACATACTACAAGCACAACTATAGTAGCAAAATTGATAGTTCTTGTAGCACCTTCTCCAAATAGCATTTGTATTTTACCTGATATATATATCCACAAAATACAGCAATTGCTAAAAGAAAAATGCAGCGGATGTCTTTTGTGTTTAAAGATGACCAGATAAAACCAACGAATCCAAGAGCAAGTGATGCATTAGCTGCAAAAAATGTCACTGCACGACTTTCCAAATACAAGAAATGGTATCAATTAACAAAACAACGTATAAAATCTGCTTGATGGTTGGATGAGTTTACCTTCCGACAAGATTTACAACAGACTCTTTCTTGTTCTGATCAGCTCCAGTGTCAAAATCATAAACATCATTACTGCAAGGTTTTAGAAGATACAATAGATCAAATTCCAAATTGGAAAACAAGAAAGTTTCTCCGTCAGGAAATTTTGCGTATAGAAGCTGACACACCTCAAATTAAGCCAAGTAATAATTAGAATGGACGACACCAGTAACAACAAATATCGTCTACATTCAAAAATGCCTGTCTGTAAGTATGCTGCAGCACTTCCCACCTGTCATTGTGTAAAGGAAACAGTTGAATAATATTACGTTAGTTCTGAATGGAAACAAGATCAATAGATTTATTTCCGTAGGGCTGATAAGGGTTTAGGAGACAAACGGTAAGCAATCAATTGCTTTTATGAGTAAATAAAAATGTACATTAGGGATGACATTTTTCATCAGATAGCATATATCACATTTTCTATCTATTACTGCTGCTATATAAATGTTAGAGTAGTGAAATAGAGAATTCACTTTTAATGTAACTGATATAAATCAGTTGTAACAAATTGTAAGGTCAAGCTGTAAGGCTTTTCTTTCCCAATAACGTTAAATTGAAGCATGACACTTGTCATACAACAAGGCAGTTGAAAATTTTCAAACAGGAAGGGATAGTTGAGAAATTTCCAACCGGAAGAAATGAATGGAGTCATGCAGCCTTGTTAGTCAGATCTTGAAACAAATAACTCTTGAATGTTTGTGTTAGCTGACTGTATCATTATGTAAAGAAAAAAGGTGGAGTTAGCGGCCTGTGCCATGTATCACCATTTTTCTTCTTAATAGCGGTCTTGTCGTTGCTTAGCCGCACTTGTACCTCTCAATAATTCCAGTTAACTCTAGAATTTTCATCCTAGTAGTTTTCTTTACTAAGAAAAGACCATAACACTAGAAATTAATACTCGACATCAAAGAGCAAAATCTTAATTTGAAGAAAAAGAAAAACAAAAGAAGAGTTAAATCTCATATTTCTAAGGGAAAAAGAATAACGAATAATAGCAACTAGCTACAGTTGACAGGGGGTCACCGAGAGAGGAATTAAAGCAACAGAATAGATAGGTAATTTGACGGCCCTCCAGATCAAAGTGGGTCGGGAGACGTCTTCAGAAACGTCGTCTACTACCGAAGACTGCTGGGATTGGGTGGAAGGATGAAAGCAGTTACGGAGAGAAAGCCGTTCCCGAGACTTGCGGCTTGAATTGAGATGGTAGAAGGGGATTTTGGTGTGGTTGAGACCACATCGGGAAGGAAGAGAATGGGGACGGTGGCATGGGTGAGGCGCCCAGGTAGATGGCCAAGGGAGAATGATAAGCTCCATGAGCGTTGATTCACACAGACGCCACCTTCATCTACGGGAGCAACTTCTATACGCCCGCCCCGGTTGCTTGTCCCAATTTGGTCTATGTTGTCACTAATATTGCTAACGGGTTGCATAAGGAAAATAGAGATATTATCGCGGATGGATTGAAAACCTGAATTCCAACCAAATCACAAGTAAAGGACCCGGAACCGAACCGAACGGACCCCACCCATGAAGGATGAAAAACAAAACCTGTTCAAAACACGCCAATGTACCTACGATTCAAGAGCTGTAAAATATATGTAAAAAGAAAAAAAACATGTTCTTTCTCATTTCTTAACATTACTTTTCTTAACGTTGCTTAAAAGATATCACAATAAAATAATGTGAATCTCCTCTTTCTCAAAGATATAAAACCCATACAAAATTTATCAAAGAAATATATGAGGCACCTCAAGTCAATTCCAAACTATGAAATTTACAAATAAAAAAACATTTGTTGACAATGTTCATTTGAAATTGCTTGACAAAAAAAATGTTCATTTATGTTTTCATGTACAATGTAGGTCATTCGACACTCGTTGAAGCACCGTATGAATCCCTAGAAGCAAAAGTGTCCAAACTTGATGTGAGTATCAACTTATTGTGTTTGAGTGTTCATATTATCGGTTGCTTCCACTCTATTTCTTGATGTATACTCATTAAGAAGATCATAAACACTAATTCGAACGTTTTCAAATTCCAAATCAGCTTCAACTTGATATTGACATAGACAAGGATATGTCTATATGACACAGCCTTCAACTTGTACCTTGGATCTAAAATAAAACCTATAGCCAAGGCAAGAGAGCCAACTTCCCAATTTTTGTTAAACTTCACTTGCATAGTCTCCACGGTCACCAATCTTTTCATCTAAACTGTTCTTCCATTTAGCTTACAAAGCTTAAATTTAACTCCCATATTTTAGACACAAATAGATTAGCCGTGAGATACTTAAATCTAGAGAAAAGCTCACAAATGTCCTGGAATAGTTTTTACATGTCACGAACATCAATGGCTCGATCCCACTCCCTTATATCTGGCAAAATTTTATTCTTCTTCTCTTGTTGCTTTAGCAAATTGAAGACATGTTTGTAGTTTTTAGCATTTTTTTGCATAAAAAAAGTATAATTCTACCTTTTTTGCAATTTAAGATCAACTTTCTTTTCACATATAATCATCAACTGCTTAGCAACTTCCTCAAATTTCTCAACTCTCAATGGTGTTCATGTCCAAAAGGAGATACTATTACATAAATAGGGTTGTTAATTGAGTAAGCAAGTTCGTGAGCATTTGGCGTTCAGTTCGGCTCGACTTGACTCGAAACTCTACATATAAATGCTCGAACTCGAATTTGACTCGAACTCAAATCTTACGAGTCGAGTTTGACCAAGACATTATTCAACTCAACTCGACTCGGTTATAACTCGAAATAGACTTGTAGCTCGATTTAAACTTGACTTGATAATATAATATAATAATATACATAATATCTTCTATTGTAGATAAATACTACTCCTAGTAGATAATATCTCGACTCTACTTAAAATACATTTAAAATTTAGATAAATCTTATTATTGACTATTAATATAAATTCTAAAAAATAATTTTACTATAATGAAAGAACAAAAACCAATTTTAATTAACATGAGTCTGCTACTCGTAGAAAATCTCAGCCACAATAATTTAATTATTTATCATAGCCTAATTAACTAAAATTGTAAGGTTAACAAATTCAGCATGCTATGGATTATATAAGAGACGAACCACCAAAAACATGGATAAGATAGCCAAAAGATTTACAGTTCATTACCAAGATAAAAATACATATGTAAAAATACATATATAAAAATATCATACCTATAATTAGGTTCCTACATGATACGGCATCCATCAATTAGCCCATGTGTAAAACCCGTGACTCAAGACATGGTTTTACATTAACAAACCAGTTAGTTCGAGTTGAGTCAGTTTTATGAACCTCGTGCTAAGCCCATGCCAGCCATGAGTTATGAACAATGAGGATCAGTTATACCTGACTATATGATAATAATATTAGAAAGATGATGAGAAGTTAGTTATCAGAGTTTATAAAAGTATACAGTATGTTTTTTTTATGTATTTGATCATAAAATTATTTTTAGGTCAAATAATGCATTAGGACGCGTTATAGGGGAGTTTGGGTGGGTTATTAGTTATAAAAGATGTCATTTTGGTGTTAAGGTGTGTATTATATTTTATGGGATTTGCTGCTATTTTTGGATTTTTTAAGGATTTATTACGTGTTAGTTATTATTTTTTACTCAAGTTGGAATCGTGTCAACTTTTATTTACGATATTGCCACCGAACCATATCTTCAACCCCCCCCCCGTGACGCTTCACATTCGCCCAAACCCTCGACACCACCCTCTTTCTCAGTTGCCAAAGCCGCCTCTGGCTGCCACACCACCACCGATCGACGTCACTGGTCACCGCCAAAACATCGCTGACCATTCCCCTCACTGTCAGACCATTGCCCAGCCTTCAAGAAGCGCTGAAGTTGTCGCGACCACACCACACTCCCGTCATTGATCCTGCCGCCGGCGATTGTCACCGACGCTCCTATGACCTTCCCCAACTGGAGAGGAGCCCAGTGCTGCCCATCCCAACCAGATCTCGTCACCCCACCACCAACCGCCCCTATTTTGCATTTTTTCCTATGAGCCACCACCTCAGCCAACCTTTGGACCTTGTACACACGTCAGGCTTGTTGAGCCAGTGCCAAAGGTACCCCATACTACTGCCATCCCGCCAATAGCCACTTCTGCAACAGTTGCTGAAAAATCAGATTGTTGGAATTTGCCAGATCTTCCGTTGAACTTATCTAGTCAAATTTGATCAAACTTCAGGCGTTGCCGAGTGCCGAATTCGAGATCTGAGATGCGTGACAAAACCCTAGCCATCGCGATTGTTGACGATGCGATGTCTAATTACCTCCGATTTAATTATTTAAAATTGATAATTATTAGCACAATATGCTAGGATTGATTATTTGACTTGATGAATGCCTAATAGTCGATGAAGTGATATTTGTATGATTTGAGTTATGCTTAATGAATGCTAATTACCTAATTAAGTAAAACAAATCTGAGCATGCTAGTTGATTCCAATGTAATTTTGAAAAACATAATAAATTGATGTGAATAAGATGAGATAGGGGCATTTTTATTGTGATGAGGATTGTTGATTGTTTGATGAGTGACGAGTGTATTTTGAGTATGATAAACCATTTTGTTGATAGAGTTTTTTGTTAATTTTTAATTTTTATAACTGTATGTTTTTCTCCAAAACGAGCTACTTCCAAGCTTATGAATGAGTTGGTTTTGAGCTCATAAACAAACTTGTTTTGAGGTCCCAAATGACCTCGTTTCAAGCTCCCAAACAAGCTGGTTTCGAGCTCCCAAACAATCCAGTTTCGAGCTCACAAACATGCTAGTTTTGAGCTCCTTAAAATTTAACAGTTTAAGTGTATTTGAGCTTAAATAGTATCAGAAATATTCATGTCGATTTTGAGCATTTATGCTCGAAAATCATTCGATCTCGAGTTGAGTTTGAGGTCAAGGTGAGAACGGCTTGCTCACTTGTTTAGCAACCCTACACATAAATAATTTTAAATACCAAATCGGGCTGGCTAGGTCCTCGATATACTGAGACCAGCCAAGAATCTAGTTTGGTAGGGAGCAATGGATTGGGTTGCAGCTGACCTGGTCCAAAGCTTCTGGTTTTTGCCAAAACTGCCAAACTAGCAGTATGCTTATCCCATCCGGTCCAATGTTGGACCCAATTTTGGTCCATATAAAAGCCAAATCTCCAAATTTTCCCATCAGGTGCAACTCTCTCATCTTCTCTATAGTTGGTGTCACATGGTTGATTCTAGGGTAAAATTTTCACCCTAAATCCTCTCCTATTCAGTGTATTCTCACCCTCGATATCACTTAGTCTTCCACAAGCTAAGCAATAAAAAGTAAACTCCTAGAAACAACTCCCAAATACTACTCCTAGTACTCAGTCACTATCACAACTTAGAGATTAACCAATCACCAAGATCAATCAAAACCTCAATACTACTACCTCAATCAAGTCCCAACTGTAAAACCCGTGACTCGAGTCAGGGTTTTACGTTACCGAACCAGTCGGTTCGACCGTTGGTTCGAGTCGAGTCAGTTTCATGAACAGCGTGCTGAGTCGAGACCAACCGTGAGTTATGAGCGATGAGAGTCAGGTGTACCTGAATGTATGATGATAACGTCGAGAAGATGGTGAGAAATGAGTTATCAGAACATATGAAAGTATGCAGTTTTTTTTCTTTTATATGTTTGATCGGAGAAATAGTTTCGACCGAATAACGCGTTAGGACGCGTTGGATTATATTCGAGTGGGTTATTAGTTATAGAGCATGACATTTGGATGTTATTGTGTTTGTTTTATTTTATGGAATTTTTTCATATTTTTCTAGATTTTTTAGAATTTATTACAAACTAGTTATTATTTTGACTCGAGTCGGAATAGAGTCAATACTTATTTACAAAACTGCCACTAGAGCATTTCTTCATCTTTCCCGACCCTTCTTCACCAAAACCCTCACCGCCCACTTCGTTCATCGCCGCCACCGCCGTCGACTGCCGCCCCACCGCCGGAACCAACCGCCCGTCGTCCCCTCGCCGTCGCCGTGCCGCCCCGATCGACCCCGGCCACCGATCGCCTGCCGGCGCGCCGCCGCGATGCCGCGAAGCCGCCTCGGCCGTCGCCATTATGAACCCGATTTCGTCGGCGTCCGGGCCGCGCCGCCACCCCTGTGACCCCGACGACCACCCCCTCGCCGTCGCCGATATTTCCCCCACCATCCCGAGCACCGTCGAGGCTGGCTGCAGCCCTGATTAGACCCCATAATTGCCCCGTCCCGAATCATCGCCGGAAAACCGCCGTAATTCGCTGGACAACCGCCGACACTCACCGGCCGCCAAAAATTGGATTCGTGGGAAATTTGCCGGATCAGCCGCCGAACGCACCTGATCCAATCTGATCGGACCTCGAACGCCACTAGGTGCCGAATTCGAGTTTCTAGCCACGAAACGAAAACCCTAGCCGTCGCCGATTTTCGACGACGCGAGGTATAATTTATTTTAATTTAATTTTTTAAAGTATTGATTATTAGAATTGCATGCTAGGATTGGTGAATTGTGTGTTATAATAATATATATAAATGTAGATTTGATTAAGGATAAAATATGAAATTTGTTTGATTGAGTGGTGTTAAAAATGGAGGCTAAGAAATTAATTAGGGTAACTAGGCGATGATCATGATCTAATGCAAACTAGCCTAAGTAGACTTGCTAGAATTGATATAGGTTAATGTGTGTTGATTGATAAGTGATTGTGTTGATTGTGTGTGCATGCTATAGGATGTGTGATTCATCATGCGGGCGTTAGTTTTTAGCCTGATTGTGTAGGTACGGTGTAGGAGCTCGCCGCCTAGGCGCGTGGACCCGTTTGAAGCTTCTACCAGGTCCGTTTAGGACTCATTCTCTGTTTTACGCTACTCTATTGTATATTTGATTTATCATGTGCAGGACGAGTTAAGTGGCATTTTATCGGATCCCACTGAACTCGGGCCATTTAGCCAACAGTTTTATTTCGGATTAATAACCCTCGAGGATGAGATCCCTCGAGTTTGTTTTCGAACTTCAGATCCAGCTCACGATGCCTTCTGGCCTATTGTATAAATCCCAACCTAGACCTTTATATATGTATAGTTTTTGCATTTTCAGTGAGAGATTGAATGAGGGAAATTCGACTACCGTGCTACGCGAGCGGGCACGTGTGTGTCGATAGTGGGCTCTGGAATGGTGTGCGGGCCGTTTCATTCCCGAGGGATCCTAACAACTCCACCTTTGAGTTCCTCAAACCCGGAGAAGTGTGGAGGTTCACGGGTACTGCATTGCAGCGCATGTCTAGACTTGTGGTTTCAAAGGGTACTGAAGGCGACTGCCTGAGAGTACTCGGCCTTCGTGCTCAAGGCCAGGAGTAATATGGAAGGTGCAGAGGGCGGAAAGGAATGTGATTTGACGCGAGAATCAATAGAGAAATGGCCGAGGCATGAGAATGTGATAGATAGGGGGACGTTGTCGACCCGAGGGCGACGGCTCCCGTATGTGCCCTGATGAGAGTTCTTGAGGAAGTATATAGTTTTCATTCAACATGAGAGTTTGCTCTCCTGTGTCAGATTGATATTAGTTATTTTCGGGCCGGTAACACTCGTTACTGACGGTTTTTCTATATATATGTAGGTGAGAAATGCGAGGGATGAAAGTTGTCGGGACTGCGGAGGAGCAGCACGGAACCGCGCACACATGTACCTGCCGTGTGTAACTTATAATGACGGTGTGTTATTGTTACGTAAACGATAATTTTGATGTGTTTGCTGTTAGGAAATCAGGACCTACACAAAAACCTCAATTGGGTGTATCTCATACCACTGTTTCTCACCTTTCCTGATCACACACAAGCACACCCAATATACTATTCTTGGTTATCAATACTCTTTACTGATAAGTTGTCCTAAGAACTAAGTAGTAACCCTCCTAATCACTATCCGATCTTCACCAAACACCAATCCTTGCTTATCCCAGTAACTAGTCCCCATAACTAGACACGTTGTAAACTTCGACCACGACCCGGTACTAAAGTTCCTTGTCTAATCGCGACAAACAACAAGCAAACATGCATATCTATGGGAACAACTCCCAACCTTATGTTAATACTATAATATAAGGAATACAAACACTCAAATCCTCTCAAGCACTCACTCGACCTTGTGGATAGCCCCACTAGGCTTTGCCCTACTCGTTCACAAAGGGACTCACCTAGATCACCCCCTCTAACAAGCAATTATCACTACTCCCTTAGTCGAACTCCCCAATGAGGACAACTAATACATGAATTAAACTTAAATATGAACCAAAATCACTAAATAAGGCATGTACATGAGTACCTTAATCAAGCCCCAAAGATTCCTCAAAGATTGAAATTTCAATCCCTACACCAAAAGATTGACCATGACAACTTCCTCCTTCTTCCTTGATTCAGTCCCCTTCTCACAATGGAGACATTGGGAACTCTCCTAAGTCCCCTCAAAGATGTCCTCCCTCTCTTGTGATTGATCAGCTCTCTCGTGATGATCCCATATGTCCAAAGATTCGGCCTATGTATAAGAACCACTTCCTACTTCGTTGCAAACTCCAACTTGGCTAATAGGTAAAAGTCCACACCTTGTCTAACTTTTTCTAAACGTCCTTTCCAAGTTTAACAAGAACTCAACATATTCCTAAATGAACTCCTAGGCTCGTGGAAGAACTCCCTAGGCCAAAGAACCTCAAACCACAACATTCAACTCCCAATAGGATTAGGGTTTAATCTCGGCTCCACCAAGACTCCCTCTCGGCTCCTCCTAATCAACCTCAATGTCCAAGTCCAGCACTTCTCCAAATCCTTCAAGACCTCCTCCCTTAAGTCTCGACTAAGTCCAAGTCCACCAAGAACTCCCACGGTCGCTAGTTAGCCCACACACACAACCGCTACTGGTAATCCTACTCGTACTAGGATTCCTAGTGGAATTAGGAAACCTCAACCAAATCTCGGAACTCCACTTTCTAGCTCTCGGTCATCGCCCAACACTTGTCTAGCACTCCAGGTAATGTTCGGTCACTCCTCTTGGTATTCTCAAGTGCCGTGCTTGGCATGCTCGGTAATCAACTCCTAGCACTACCAATAATTCCATATGCTGCTATTAGTACCCACTTCTTGGCATGATCGATCACCACTCCTTGGCATGCTCGGTAACTCCAACCAGCAACACTCGATCATGATCAACACGTGAACCTATACTCAACATCTTGAGGTTAATTTTAAAGTCGATGAACACAGCTGGCTCGGTACACCCTAGCCAATGCTCGGTACATACTCCTTGTGACTGGATGTGCTATTGTAGGTTACCAAACACTATATCTTGCTATGCTCGATATCTAAAATCTCGGTAATGCTTAATTCCACTCCTTGGAACCCGATAGCTCTCCTAGGCATTCCAACAACCTCCTAGAATCCATGTTTGGTTGTCACTGCAACTATGACATACGATCACAAGTTGTAAATTGTTTCCACCACTAGGATAGCATCAACCACCCCTTCATGGAGTGAGTATGCCTAGGAACCACATACAAACCCTAGGTATCTGGGCAGCCCATGAATCAAGGCCATAATAGTCGCCCACCATTGTTGCCCTCTCATATACCCTTTGCTGCCACAACAGCCGTCTACCATCAAGGATTTCACCGTAGCCCTCATCCACCACCCACCTCACTTTGTCTTCTTTCACTGGTCATGTTCTCTTACCCCCCATCTGATTTCACACTTGCTCACCAACACCGCCGATGATTTCCCCTCATCTTCTCACCATCTATACCGACCATGCCTTTGGTCCACACCGTCACTAAGACAACGTCTCCTGCCTTCCATCACCCCCGACAAGCCTCAATCATCGATGCTCATTCATTGTTAGCTACTTTAACTTCTCATTTATTGTGTTACCATAAATTTAATAAAGTTAATTTATCTTGCGTTTGTGGTTTGTATTAATATCTCTAGCACTCTATGTTGATTTGTTTTTTGTGTGTGTGATAATAGATAGAATGATTGGCTATATATATGTTGGTTGGATATGTATGTTAATTGCATATATATCACAATTATGTAGTTGCTACTAATAAATAAAACTGATTTTTTTTTAGATATTCGATAAGTTTAATGTATTATTATATTTGATTTTTTTGATGAAGTTATATATGTGTAAACTGTGATTGAGGGATTAGTGTGTCTTGTTATTTTGGATACAAACAAATTGAAAAATTATGGCTTATATTGAGTCTACTGACTATTGAGGGACTTGTTATAACTTATTTGTGTTTTGTTTTATGACTTTTTATAATTGTTTTTATTTTTCTGAGTGTTGAAATTGTTACTTTATATGAATTATTTATACAAGCTTAATGTGAATCTTAAAGTTGTAAGAGGGGCTTTTAAGTAGACATTATACTATCATTATATTGAGTCCGGTATAATACCATAGATTTGGTTCAATTCGCTTAAACTCAGTGAAACCTTATGTACCAGCATACCTTTTGAATATCTTGTTTGGAACCAGGTATGGTATTTAAAACTATGATCACATATCTTCTAAATACTAAGTTTGATTGCATTAAGTCCATATTGAATTATCAAGTTCTATACATGTGCACAACATCTTGAGTGAAAAAGTTGTCCACCTAAGAGAAGTGAACTCTTATCCAAAAATTTAGTAGAGAGTTCCTCCATCATTGCATTGTTAGTGGAGCAATTGTCAACTGTGAGAGTAGATAAACTTCCTTTCAATGTTCCATTCTAGGAGCTCATCTTCAAAAGTCACTTAAATTCTCCTTGTTGTGTGGTGTGGTAATAAAGACAAATCTACAAGAATAGATAATTTTGAAAGTGAACTATTATAAGATAATAGAAGCAAGTAATACAAATATTGTAACAGCCAAACTGTTAAATTCATTACCTTATAAGTCTCTTTTGCAATTTCCATTCATGATCTCTATAATGAGTTGTAACTACCATATATCCTTTATTTTGATTTCATGTCTTATAACTAAGGCAACTTGATTTGCATTCGTTGCCTTGTAGACTTGATCCTCATAGATGTGTACATTTTCTTAATTACCCTCGTAATAGTAGTTCGCCCAACAAACTTGATCATAGGTTGTAGGCTATGCACAAACTCTCGGAATCCTTATGACCTACAATTGACCATGGATAATTATGCATTACGATCATCTTTGCCAACTTCTCTTTTGAAAATTCTTGTATAAAAACAAAATTAGCAAAAACCACTGTTCCATCATTGTTTATACCTTTAGCTCCCAAATGCTTTTTTCAGGGATGTAGTCCCACTTTTACTAGCAGCATGCGACTCAAGTTTACATTGATAACATCTAGCCCAATCATTCCCATCTTTTGTGATCTTAGTGAACTAATTCCATGCAGTTGATCTAGGCTTTCGCTTTCACTTTCTAGAAGATGAATTGGACTTTGAAATTTGATTATGTGATGAAGTATCACTATTATCTATGTTGTCAATTTGTACTTGATGTAAAGCATCTGAACTACTATCTGCGTTGTCAATTTGTACTTGATCCAAAGCAGTTGAATGCACTTGTGTAGTAGTTTCTATAGGAGTGTTGGCATCATTGATGGTCCTTTCATCATTTTGGTTGACCACTCCTTGAGATTGTGCAATTCTACAAAGGAAGACACGCTCAATCAATTTTCAAACTTATACAACTAAAAACACAAATATAGCATGAATGTTTCTTTTCAAGAAAGCGTAAAAAAACAAGTGAAAATAAAAAATAAGCAGCCAAAAAAAGATATATTACAAAGGTAATTTATGATAATCTATGAAATTATTTATAAACACTCCATAGTCCCACAATTCAACATAAAAAAAGTTGGTAAATGGAAAAAATAAACAGCAAAAAGAAGATAAATTATGGAGGGGCAATTTGTGACAACAACAAAATGTTGTACAACCATTGTATATCCACAACCCAAAAATAGAAACATAAGATAAAACCCACAAGCAGATTCAAAGTAATCACAAATAGGAAATCTTTCTTCTTCATTAAATTAATCTGTCATAAATTGTCCCCTATCTGCAAATAAATCTATAAAAATGTTATTATGATGACATTTTTTATCATGACAACAAACCAACCATACAATTAAACTGCTATAGTCTAGGATTCAACACGAAAAAAGAAAACATCAAAATCTGCAATGACAAAAGCAAATTGTTTTTTTATCTAGCCAAATCCCTACAAACATTGACACCTAAAACTATTGATACTCTCAACAAACTAGTAACCACAACAAACATATATAGTGTAACACCCCCAACTCGACCGGAAATAGACTGAACCATGATGTTATAAATTGGAAGCTATTCATTAACCTACTGATTCAGACTAACATTAGAGAAGCGGTTCTCAACCCATAAGGAAGCTTAAGAAGGAAAACCTTATCAGGATTTCTATTTGGTGCATGATGATCGTGCTCACTATAGAAAGGATCTTAGCTTAAGGCTCCTACAATGAGCACTCCAATTCACAAAAGAAGCAACACGTCCCCTATAACTAATAGGGTGAACTTTAATAGATGCATATGATGGCCTCAAACTATAACAAAAGTAATACCTCTCCTGTAGCTAAGAAGTTGAAACTTTAAAGAATGCAGATGTATGATCTACTCTTATACTTAGTTTTTATTTTTGAATTAGGTAACTTATTAAATGATGCTAAGCTTATTACATACAAAAAAATTGAAGTCGTGGTTACCTATTCCATATACCCTGCAGATCATATCTAGGCACACAACTGTCATTCTTCAAGTGATAGGGCATCATACCCGAGCACTTGGTCTTCATGTGAATTCTTCAAGTGGTGTGGAATGTGAGCTCTTCCAATCTACGTTACTTTATCACTATCTCACACACACACACACACACACACACAAAACTTTAACCAAATAAATTTAGCATACCTTACGTGTTCCAACATTATTCTAGGTTCCAGGAATTTGAGGCTTTCACACAGTATAGATAATTCTTAGACATTGCATCAAAATTATCACCTTGCACAATAGTAATATAATAATAAAATGACAACAACACAAATAACACATACACCTTAGCAATCCCAACTCTTATTATCATACACAGTCTCCAGAAATAAGGTTGAGGACACTTGTTGACATCATAATACATCACATAATAAGTCCACAAAATACATAACACATAATCAAGCACGGTTCCACATGATACACATCATAGCATGACGGCACATTCCCCGTCATGAGCTCTTCAATCTGTCTGCATATGTTGGCACCTGCATATTTATAGAAAAATTATTAGTTTCATTATTGGTTTGAAAATAACTATCAATAATTCAATACTAGCATATGGGTATCCTATTACCCACAAAGAAAATTGAAACTTCCAGAAGCCTCACACGGCAGCAAGTCATAGGAGAGGCACCCTA
>JAURVB010011264.1:0-12657 GCA_033002965.1 Piper betle | reverse complement strand
ATTTAAGCTAACGTGATCCACGACTAAAATCATCCTTAAGGTTGTATGATAGAAATCCTTTAAGCTGAGTTTAAAAAATAAAAAAAATTGTCTCTTTGGAGACAACTAGAAAAAAAAATAATTAAACTACATTTGCAAGGTCGGTACCACAGGGATTGAGTATCAGAACTCTTTTATTTGACCCAAGTGGAGCTCGATTTCAAGCTCACTTGATATATGAGCTAGCCGAGGCCAAACTCAGCTTGACTCGCTCCACCACTTGAGGAACAGTTAAAATAATATAATGAATGACGATTTTGTGTGCTAATTTGTTGTAAAACCTCGCGACTAATTCAATTGTAAGGCCCAATCAACTTCAAGCCTTTTATTTATGATTCTGTGTAATTATTCATTGGGTCTTACAACTTGAGTAGATTATTTTTTGACATTATTATGACATACACTCACAAAATAGCATACCCTGTGGTCCCTGGCCAACAATTTGACTTATAGGTAAAATAAATTGTACGGCTGTTCTTTTATGTGAGCCTTAATTTATAGGAACCAAACTATATGTATAAATTGGATAATGCAGATGCAACTTTAATTTAGAATTTAGCATTGGTCAAGTCATTATCAATAACCCAACACAACTAATAGCAATTGTGGAATTAAAATAAATTTTAGAAAACTTGATTTGAAAATTAATTTATAAACCATCGAGACTTCTGCTTCAACTTCATAAAGGTTTCCACTTCAATTGTCCAAAGTTAACTTCAAAAGCGCCATCTCAATGGTTATTATCCAGCAAATAAGTTTAGAGAAATATACCGTGAAAACCTCTACAAAAAATCTTCAGAAAAATACTACAGAGCGTGATGATAGACGATTTCTATCCTTTTTGTTACATAATGCCCGCTATAAAGTCTTTTCAGCTGAACCACAAAATATATTAAATTGTCAACTAAGAACTAGGAAAATTCAATTCAAATGAAACAATTAGGGTTTTGGTTGGCATGAAAAAATTTTAAAAAAAAATCATATAAAATAGAAATATAGGGAGATTAAATGATATGAAAATTTTAAAAATTACCTTTATATGTTTGAATAATAGGAAAATAAAATTAAAATTAAATATTCTTTCCCCATGTGCACGTGCATGTACTTACCAAAATTTTTCCCAAATTCTTTTATTTTTCATAAGAAAATGTTGTTTTATAAAATTTTTACATAAATTTATTTTGACTAAAATTAAAAAAAATTAACTAAATTTCAAAACATTCAAAAAAAGAAAATTTATAACTTTCAAATTTTATATTTTTTTAATGTAATTTTAGGTAAACCAAATAGACTCTCTGCGTATTTAGATGGATCTTGTGGATCAAGTAGGAAGAATGTGAATTGCTTTCCTGATCGTATGCATCATATATCGCAAGGATCAAGCTCTGCAAATACGATCATATCATCTGGAAGAACCTTAAAATGCATAGACAATTGAGAGGACTACCTCAGTTGCACGGTTACCAAAATAATAGATGATTAAGTAGGAAATACTGTTAATATCTATACTTCGGGCACACCTCCGATGCCTATGCTAGCAATAAGTACTCCGCTGCTGGCAGCTTCCAAGATTGCAATGCAAAATGCTTTTGTAAAAGAGCTACACAGGCAGGAATTAACAAGGAAATTAAATTAACTTATGACAAAAAATTGAGCTGCATATGTTTGAATTAACAAGAGCTACACATCCAATGCTAAGCTAGTCGTCAGCCATCACTATAGATGGTGGTAGTCTAAATGGATCGCATATTCCCCTGGAAATGAGGATATAAATATATAGAATCAGCTCCCCTTCAAGTTTGCACTACAAATTAACTGCAACCCAACTTTGATTTGCTTAAGATTTCGTTGACGCCATGCATGATATTGGTACAGCAAAGAAGCCATGGGACAATGAATTGGCTTCGTTGGGAAAACTTTTGTTGGTTTCAGTTCTTCCATGGCGCGTACTTCAGATTTCTGTTCCATGATCTGTTTTTCTGGCGGCGGGGAAGGGGAGTCCTCTTGGGGTGGAAGGATATGAAACGATTTTCTTAATTCGGAGATGATATCAATGTCAAACTCGGAGGCCAACGGCTCCTCCATCTCTACCTGCTCCCATAGAGGCGCCGGCCAGTCAGATTTCTTCTCAGGAGACGACAAAGAGATTTTGTTTGATATGTATACATATATATATATATATAGAAATTTGCTATGGTGTGCTGCATAGTTTTCAGGTACCATGCGTTGCATTAACGAGAGCCGCTGGATCAAAATCTAGCGGCTCTCATTCAATCCACCCACTAACAAGATGATGGACCCGTCTACCCGTTCGACGGACCCGCCCGACCCACAAGACCTGCCCTCCCGCCCGCGACCGCCCCACCGCGGCCTCCGCCGCCTGCCGGCGGCCCTGCCCTTCACCCCCTCCCCCCACCCGGCCACAGCCCGCCGCCGTCGGTCTCCGCCCTCGCCGGCACCCTGCGGCGTCGCCAACCCCCCACCCCTCTCCGCCACCACCGAACCGCGCTCCCTCTACCCCCTGCCCGCCCCGGCTGACGCCGCTCGCCACCCTCTGCCACCACCCCGGGCGTTGGCGGAGGGGGGTGGCGGGGGCGCCGAGTCGGCGGCGGCGGGGTGGGGGGGTTGGCGGCAGCCGTAGGGTGCCGGCGGGGGCGGGGACCATGGCGGCGGGCTGTGGCCGGGTGGGGGGAGGGGGGTGGAGGGCAGGGCCGCCGGCAGGGGGCGAGGCCGCGGCGGTAGGCGGCGAGGCCGCGGGTGGGAGGGGCAGGGCGGTCGTGGGCGGGAGGGCGGGTCCGGCGGGTCGGGCGGGCAATCGGGTCTACAAATCTGAAAAAACGAAAGGATGAATGAGAGCCGCTGGATTTTGATCCAACGGCTCTCGTTCAGCAGCGTATGGTGCGCTGCAAAAACTTGCAGCGCACCATAGCACTCTTATATATATATATATAGAAAGAGAGAGAGAGAGAGAGAGAGAGAGAGAGAGAGAGAGAGAGAGAGAGAGAGAGAGAGAGAGAGAGAGAGAGAGAGAGAGAGAGAGAGAGAGAGAGAGAGAGAGAGAGAGAGAGAGAGAGAGAGAGAGAGAGAGAGAGAGATTTTGCCTATATATATAATTTAGATAGTTGTAAATACTAAGCTATTTCCTCATTATCCTTGCATGCGGACCACTCTTCAATTTTTTGTTAGATGTGGACCCCATGACACATAATGTATACTGTACCAAACAATTACCCTCGTTATCTCTAACTATTTTTCTAATCTAAGGATTCACATTAAATATAGCTGATACAAGAGTATCAACTATTGCTAATTCTAATTATTCTCATTTAGATATTTATAACTACTTTTAAAGTCTTTTGAGTCATATATTTGAAGAGATATCTTAGTATCAACAATAGTTGATATTCTCGTATCAATAAGAATCAAATATAGCTATTAATGTAGATCACATGACTGTATTTTTTTAATCGAACTATTTTTCTAATCTAAAGGTTCATATTAAATATAGCTAATATAAGGGCATCAGTTGTTGCTCATATTAATTATGCTCATATTTTAATTGATTAGGGTCTTCTATAATTAGGGATCTTGCCATAATCTTGTCAGATGCACATATTGTGACATCAGATCGACCAGGAAAGTAAGAGAGATTCAAACTATTCATGGCTTGTAGCTAGTTATTTATTTTGATGGTTGTTGATATAGTAATGATAATTTGGTTGACTCTTACCCGTCAATTTATATTTGTCAAGTATTGTTTTCGTGTTAATTTAGAGGTCAATAAAGATATATTTGTAAAATTAGGCTTTTATAAATAGCTTTAATTTTATAGTAATAGAAGCCCTTTTAATACATTTAAATTGTGATCGATTGCAGGTTTTGATGGCATGATTTAATAAAAAAAAGTTTAAGGACGACAATCTTTGATTTATTAAACTTAATGATATTAGCCTAAATTCATTAACTAGGAGCATGGTTTAATAATGATATTAGCCTCAATCCATCAATTAGAAGCATGGTTGCGTCTCTGGAAGGAAGATCCTGGATAGGGGTGGGGAGGACGTGGAATAGCGAATGACAGTGTTCGAGTGACGTCTAAAACATTTATGTCCAATTTGACCGGTTAATTATTATCGAATAAAAATAAATCAAATATAAATATTTCTTTGTTCAACCAAATAACTGATTAGCAAGTGATAAAAATAATAAATTAATGATATTAATTATATATTTTATATTTACTACTTAATTATTATTGAAAATTATTAAACCCAAATCACATTAACCTTAGGTTTTTAACTTTTTATTGCAATATAATAATTATTTATTTAAATGTATTTTTTTAAAAATTGATTTCGATTTTTATGGTAATTGATATGAGAGAAATTAAGAAAATAAAAATATTGTTTGTATAAATGAGGTATTAATTTTTGTGAATAAAATGAGTATTTATTATCAGAAAAATAATTAGATAATATAATAAATATAAAATAAAAATAAAATTTTATCTTAATTAAATTTTGATTACGTGACCGACTAGACGGAAAGAAATATATAATTAAATTATTTTATTATCTTAAATTAATATGATGGACATGCCTACCTTATTTGATGTCCGACCGAGCCTTGAGCTCGTAAAATATCTAGGGAACCACGTGATTTCTGCACGAGGTACTTTTTTACAAAGATTTGTATTGAATCTGAACCCTTAATTGATAAATGAGACAAGTCACGATGGATTGCCCTTATTATTAGAATCTGTTTAATGGTAACTTTAGTGAAACTTTATATCGTTGTAATTTTTATAACAATTATATCTTTAATTGTAAATAAATACTCTTCTCATTTTTTAAGTAAAAATTTACACACCCTAATCCCTTTCTTTTGTTTTGTTTTACAAAAATACAAATAATTTTATTTCTTTTTCCAAAATGCATAAACTAGTTGAGCACATACCCAAATTTTACCAAATGGAAGATCAATAAAATTAGCAAAACAAAATCATAAATAAAAGATAATATATAAGTTCGTATGGGTACCAAACTTGCTCGTTGAATCACTAATGATATTTTTGAATAAAATTTCTGGAGAAACTATTTCACGTATAAAAATTTCTGAAGTTTACCATGTATAATAATTCTCAATATAAGAGCATGTCTTTTAATTGTCCTTTTTGCTCCAAACCAGTTTATACCAATATACATTATTTTCTCGATATGGAATATAATCATAAGTTTCAAAAATATTGACAATACTAGAGCGATAAATTTTTTATATAACTCCATTATCTGAAATAGTGATAGCCTCCTTAAAATCATCTCCTATATGTAGTAAGTGTTTTCAAACCTACTACTGACTGTCGTCTTGAGTGACATTTATAAAGTAATCACGTTTCATATAATAAGCATGCCCCCATTTTGTCCGTATTTTTTAACTTGTTATTATAATTGTTATAGCAGCAAGATTCTAATAATGCTAATTTGAGATAATTATCCAAATTTTTTGGCTCGCGTAAACTTCTTAAAGAGATTATCCTTTTGGTGTCCGTATTATATTGGATTTTAGTTTGAGTTTTATGCAATTGGAAATTAATTTATAATTACTTTTTTAAAATTAAAATTGAATACGAGTGTGATATGAGGTTTTTTGGGTACAAGATGAAGAATATATATATATATATATATATATATATATGCCAATTATTGCAGTAATTATGAGACTTTGACAGTATTGTTTTGTTCTAATTGATCTTCCTTTTTCATCTATTTAATAATCTTCAATTAAATCTTAAGATATTTATTGAGATATTTAAATCCTAGGGTGATACTTTCAGTGCCGTGAGAATTTTGGTTTGGCGAGTAGTCAAAGCGTGAAACTAGAAATTAATTTCGTGCAATAATAGCAAGCTTGTGATTCGCCATCATCGTACAGTTTGGTGGTAGCGCTTCTAGCCATGACTGACCTTTTCGTAAGCCGTGGGCCAGCCATGCTGGCAACAAGCTGTGTCTAGCAAAATTATCTGCTCTAGCCAGAAGCCGTAGCTAGATATATCTATTGTAATTTGATGACAAAAAGCTAAAATTAATAGTTGCAGAAAAAAGCTAAAACTAATTAATATTATCTACAAACTTACTGAAACCATTTTTTAAATTGAAAATTTCCGTTTGAAGATCTAAGTAATAAGTATTTATAATAAAAATGAGAGTTGGTTGTTCTATTAATTTATTATAAGTAATGTCATATTAAATTAGTTATCAAATAAGGACATCTATCTATCAAAATTAATAGACCCTTCTTCAAGAAACTATACATCATTCTCCAACGTAAGCACGTATGAATCCCCCACCTCCCCCCTTGTTAGGATTTTAATGTATAAAATCCTCAAAACACCTTGATATGCTTTGACAAGGCAAATCAATAAAAGATAAAAGATATATGACATATAAAACTAAAGTGGAAACTTTCTAATAAAAGAAAAACCACAACCAAATATATGAGATAAGTAAAATTACTCCTAATTATAAACCATAGGCAAAATGTAGAGAAAAAATAAATTGAATTACTGTTGGTCTTGTTGAAGAGCCCAAAGTCATATCTTCTTCTCACAGAGTCTATATCTACAACCTCTAACTAAAATACATTTCAATTAAGAATACCCTCAACCTCTAACTGGAACACACTCCAATTAGAAATACACTTAACCTCTAATTAGAGAGAAATACTCTAACTAAAAAAACTTATAACTTCTAGCCAAAGAACTAACCAAAATTGGATAGACACTTATCTTGTGAGAATAACACAAATTGAGTAGATACATATCTTGTGAGAAAAACACTCCCCTTTTAAGAGAGAGAGGGAGAGCCTTACTGGAAAACTTTACAGTGAAACCAAATAACATAATTTTTAATTATATTACATTCTTTACATATGTATAACTATATATTTATAAATAATGGATACAAAACATTATATATGAGATACGACCTACTTCTTAAATACAAAGAGGCTAACACCAAATACTTATCGTCTTCCACAATATTACTCGAATTCCTTATACCTTTTACACATGTCTTTACGTAATTGCATGTCTTTTCACATTCAACGAGGGATTCCAACACTTTCCTCGTCGCTTCGCTCTTAGGGGGTTATTTTTTACGTATCTTCTAACTCTTAAGTTTACGAATTAACGATGAGAAATTGGTAGATAGTTTCGCCTCACTAGAGTCAACAGAGGTAGATAGTTTCGACTCACTAGAGTCAGCAGAGACTCTTTCAAGAAACTATACAGCCTTCTCCCACATACGCAAGCAGGCATCAATCCGCTCCTGTCCCCGTCGCCTTGCTCTCTGGAGACTATTTTCTACATATCTTCTAACTCTTAAGTGTATGAATTAACGATGCGAAATTGGCAGGTAGTTTCGCCCAACTATAGTTGACAGAGACTCCTTCAAGAAACTATACTTTTAATTGTCCTTTTTCTCCAAACCGGTTTATACCAATATACATTATGTTCTCGATATGGAATATAATCATAAGTTTAAAAAATATTGACAATACTAGAGCGATAAATTTTTTATATAACTCCATTATCTGAAATAGTGATAGCCTCCTTAAAATCATCTCCTATATGTAGTAAGTGTTTTCAGACCTAATACTGACTGTCGTCTTGAGTGACATTTAAAAGTAATCACGTTTCATATAAAAAGCATGCCCCCATTTTGTCCTTATTTTTTAACTTGTTATTTATAATTGTTATAGCAGCAAGATTCTAATAATGCTAATTTGAGATAATTATCCAAATTTTTTGGCTTGCGTAAACTTCTTAAAGAGATTATCCTTTTAGTGTCCGTATTATATTAGATTTTAGTTTGACTTTTATGTAATTGGAAATTAATTTATAATTACTTTTTTAAAATTAAAATTGAATACGAGTGTGATATGAGGTTTTTTGGGTACAAGATGAAGAATTTATTTATATATATATATATATATATATATGCCAATTATTGGAGTAATTATGAGACTTTGACAGTATTGTTTTGTTCTAATTGATCTTCCTTTTTCATCTATTTAATAATCCTCAATTAAATCTTAAGATATTTATTGAGATATTTAAATCCTAGGGTGATACTTTCAGTGCCGTGAGAATTTTGGTTTGGCGAGTAGTCAAAGCGTGAAACTAGAAATTAATTTCGTGCAATAATAGCAAGCTTGTGATTCGCCATCATCGTACAGTTTGGTGGTAGCGCTTCTAGCCATGACTGACCTTTTCGTAAGCCGTGGGCCAGCCATGCTGGCAACAAGCTGTGTCTAGCAAAATTATCTGCTCTAGCCAGAAGCCGTAGCTAGATATATCTATTGTAATTTGATGACAAAAAGCTAAAATTAATTGTAAAACCCGTGATTCGAGTCAGGGTTTTACGTTACCGAACCAGTCGGTTCGACCGTTGGTTCGAGTCGAGTCAGTTTCATGAACCGCGTGCTGAGTCGAGACCAGCCGTGAGTTATGAGCGATGAGAGTCAGGTGTACCTGAATATATGATGATAACGTCGAGAAGATGGTGAGAAATGAGTTATCAGAATATATGAAAGTATGCAGTATTTTTTTTCTTTTTATATGTTTGATCGTAGAAATAGTTTTAGGCCGAATGACGAATTAGGACGCGATATAGGCGAGTTTGGGTGGGTTATTAGTTATAGAGCATATCATTTGGATGTTTCTGTGTTGTTTGATTTTATGGGATTTTTCCCAATTTTTTTGGATTTTTTTAGGATTTATTAGGAGATAGTTATTATTATTGACTCGAGTCGGAGTCGAGTCAAGTTTAATTTACAAAACTGCCATCGCACGCCTTTTCTCCCTCCCGACCCTTCTTTCACCCCAAACCCTCGCCGCCGCCACTGTGGTGCTGCCGCCGCCGCCGCCGACGCCGTGCTGCCGCCGATCGTCGCCGCCCCGCCCCGTCGTGCCGTCGCCGTGCCGCCACGACCCACCCCGGCCACCGTCTCGCCGCCACGACGCCGGAATCGACCCACGAAACCACCTCGGCCGCCGCCACTTCGGGCCGGATTCCGCCGCCGTCCGGGCCGCTCCGCCGCCGGTGTGACCCTGACGAGCACCCTCTCGCCGTCGCCGACATTTCCCCCACCATCCCGAGCGCCGTCGAGGCCGGCCGGAGCCCCGATCGGAGCACGCCGCCGCCGCCGCCCATTTTCGACGCCGCCGTTGACGGCCATCGCCGCCTCGGCTACCCTGTTTGACACCACCATTGGACCGAGCTCGTCGAGCTGGTGCCGATAGACCCCCTGATTGCCCCGTCCCGAATCATCGCCGGAAAACCGTCGGAATCCGCCGGAAAACCGCCGACACTCGCCGGAAAACCGCCGGAACTGCCGGAAAATTGGATTCGTGGGAAATTCGCCGGATCATCCGCCGAACGCACCCAGTCCAATCTGATCGGACTTCGGACGCCGCTAGGTGCCGAATTCGAGTTTCGAGCCGCGAAACGGAAACCCTAGCCGTCGCCGATTTTCGACGACGCGAGGTATAATTTATTTTAACTTAATTAATTGAAAGTATTGATTATTAGAATTTGCATGCTATGATTGATGAATTGTGCATTGTAATTACTTATATAAATGTGGATTTGATTTAGAATAAAATATGAAATTTGTGGAATTGTGTGGTGTTAAAAATAGAAGTTATGAAACTAATTAGGGTTATTAGGTAATGATCATGATCTAATGCAAACTAGCCTAAGTAGACTTGCTAGAATTGATATAGGTTAATGTGTGTTGATTGATGCGTGATTGTGTTGATTGTGCGTGCATGCTATAGGATGTGTGATTCATCATGCGGGCGTTAGTATTTAGTTTGATTGTGTAGGTACGGTGTAGGAGCTCGCCGCCTAGGCGCGTGGACCCGTTTGGAGCTTCTACCAGGTCCGTTTAGGACTCGTTCTCTGATTTACGCTACTCTCTTGTGTATTTGATTTATTATGTGCAGGACGAGTTAAGTGGCGTTTTATCGAATCCCACTTAACTCGGGCCATTTAGCCAACGATTTTCCGGATTAATAACCCTCGAGGATGAGATCCCTCGAGTTTGTTTTCGAACTTCAGATCCAGCTCACGTTGCCTTCGGGCCTATTGTATAAATCCCAACCCAGACCTATATATATGTATAGTTTTCGTGTTTTTGTGAGAGACTGAATGAGGGAAATCCGACTACCGTGCTACGCGAGCGGGCACGTGTGTGTCGACAGTGGGCTCTGGAATGGTGTGCGGGCCGTTTCATTCCCGAGGGATCCTGACAACTCCACCTTTGAGTTCCTCAAACCCGGAGAAGTGTGGAGGTTCACGGGTACTGCATTGCAGCGCATGTCTAGACTTGTGGTTTCAAAGGGTACTGAAGGCGACTGCCTGAGAGTACTCGGCCTTCGTGCTCAAGGCCAGGAGTAATATGGAAGGTGCAGAGGGCGGAAAGGAATGAGATTTGACGCGAGAAGCAATAGAGAAATGGCCGAGGCATGAGAATGTGAAAGATAGGGGGACGCTGTCGACCCGAGGGCGACGGCTCCCGTATGTGCCCTGATGAGAGTTCTTGAGGAAGTATATGGTTTTCTTTCAACAGGAGAGTTTGCTCTCCTGTGCCAGATTGATATTAGTTATTTTCCGGGCCGGTAACACTCGTTACTGACGGTTTTTCTATATATATGTAGGTGAGAAATACGAGCGATGAAAGCTGTCGGGACTGCGGAGGAGCAGCACGGAACCGCGCACACATGTACCTGCCGCGTGTAATCTATAATGACGGTGTGTTATTGCTACGTGAATGATAATTTTGATGTGTTTGCTTGAGTGAATTACTTGTTATGAAACGAACTGATAAATATGAATGAGTAGGGAGCCTTGGAGTTTAGACTCGGCTCAGGTAAAAAGAATGAGATAATGATTGTATGTCACGGTAGATTATTATGTGTTATCGTATTTTTATAAAATAGTATATATTTTCTTTTGGTTTCGCATTTGTTGTTTTGCCTTATTTTGCTTGTACATCATAGCATGCATGTAGGACTCCGTTAGAACCCACGCATCCCATCCATGCATTTCATGTTTGCATCTCCATCTTAAAACGCCGAGAGTAGATCCTGGACGGCTTAACCGAACCCAGTAGATTAGCGAACGGTTCGGTCGCCGGTGACATTCCCGGGTCGGTTCGCGGGTGAGCCGAAACGGGGTGTTACATTAATAGTTGCAGAAAAAAAGCTAAAACTAATTAATATTATCTACAAACTTACTGAAACCATTTTTTAAATTGAAATTTTCCGTTCGAAGATGTAAGTAATAAGTATTTATAATAAAAATGATAGTTGGTTATTCAATTAATTTATTATAATTAATGTCATATTAAATTAGTTATCAAATAAGGACATCTATCTATCAAAATTAATAGACCCTTCTTCAAGAAACTATACATCATTCTCAAGGGTAAGCAGGCATAAATCCTCCCCTTTCTGTTAGGATTTTAATGTATACAATTCCAAAACTCCTTAATATGCTTTGACAATGCAAATCAATAAAAGATAAAAGATATATGACATATAAAACTAAAGTGGAAACTTTCTAATAAAAGAAAAACCATAACTAAATATATGAGATAAGTAAAAAATTGCTCCCAATTATAAACCATAGGCAAAATGTAGAGAAAACAAAGAAATTAATTACTATTAGTCTTGTCGAAGACCCAAAGTCATGTCTTTTCCTCACAGAGTCTATATGTACAACCTCTAACTGAAACACACTCCAATTAAGAATACCCTCAACCTTTCACTGGAACACACTCTAATTAGAAATACCCTCAACCTTTAACTTGAACACACTCCAATTATAAATATACTTAACCTCTAACTAGAATACACTCCAACCAAAGAAAAAATCCTCTAATTAAAAAAACTTATAACTTCCAACCAAAGAACTAACCCAAATGGGGTAGACATATATCTTGTGAGAAGAGGCACTCCCCCTCTAAGAGAGAGAGTACAGGAAAACTTCACAGTGAAACCAAATAACATAATTTTCAGTTGTACTACATTCATTACATATATACAACTATATATTTATAAATAATGGATACAAAAAATTATATATGAGATACGACCTACCTCTTGAATACAAAGAGGCAAATACCAAATACTTATCGTCTTCTACGATATTACTTAAATTCCTTATACCTTTTACACATAGTCTTTACGTCGTTGCATGTCTTCTCGCATTCAACGACGGATTCCACCACTTTCCCCATCGCTGTGCTCTGAGGGGACTATTTTTTATGTATCTTCTAACTCTTAAGCTTACGAATTAACGATGAGAAATTGGTAAAAAGTTTCGCCTCAAGAGTCAACAGAGGTAGATAGTTTCGCCTCACTAGAGTCAACAGAGACTCTTTCAAGAAACTATACATCCTTCTCCAATGTAAGCAAGCAGACATCAATCCCCTCCTGTCCCCGGCGTCTTGCTCTCTGGAGACTATTTTCTACATATCTTCTAACTCTTAAGTGTATGAATTAACGATGCAAAATTGGCAGGTAGTTTCGCCCTGTTGAGTTTCCCTCACCTA
>JAURVB010011263.1:0-10724 GCA_033002965.1 Piper betle | reverse complement strand
GTGATGGAGCCTATTTTTTGCTTTACTCGACATAGTGTGTTAGTTTTTGTCAAAGCCTAGCATATGTCAAAGTTTGGAAAATTATGAAGTTGAGAAAACATAAAATTTTGCTGAAATTATCTAGTTAAATTATTTACCTTAAAGTTATGATTATCCTCAAAATGGCATAAGTATTCTTGCCATTATTCCTCGGTCACATAATCCAGACAAACAACTAATTCTCCCACGTGGATTATTGTGATTTAATATAGTAAAGATTATTATTTGATTTTAACAATCTGTTAAATTAATTTAATTAGGTAATTTGGACGACCAATTAACTTATTAATTAATTGCATTGTCATAATTGAGATATGAATTAAAAAGCTTCTGATAAGGGGTTAATTTACAAGTTGATAATATGGGTTAATCAACTGAATTCCTAAGTTTAATATAAGTTGGATTTGTCTATGCAATAAATGAAATAGGTTATGTAAATATTCGTGACTAAAATTTAAATCAGATAATCAAATAAATAGCGAGTAAATAATTATAAACTTAAAAAAGCCAGTAAATGATAATAAAGGTTCTGATTAGATTAGTGGTTTGATAGCGGTCATTGGTGTTGGCAGTATTCCTTTACTTCTCAGTTGATAAGAGTGCTGATCTACTCATGAATTTCCCAGCTTGTAAGTGAAATAGTGAGTTCAAAAGAATAGAATAAGGAGAAGAAGATGAATTAGAGAAGGTAAGAATGAATTCAGATATGAGAAGAAGAAGATTTTGGGGAAGATCAGATCAGATCAGATGACAAGAGCAGAGAAAGAAAGTAATAGCATTGGAAGAAGTTTAAAATTTGTATTTGTCATCCCAATTACATTGCCTTCTCCCCTTTTATGTGTTTTACAATGTCAAATCAAATTCAAATGTAACAAACAATTCAAATGCAAATACAATATTTTTGGTTTTTTCTATGCATACTCTGTTTTTTGATATTTTGTAAAATGGCCAATTAAAACTGTAGTGACTAACTAACTGTCAAATTTTATACTCCAATATTCAATTCAAATTTAATTCCCGTCATTCCTTCAGATATCTTCTTGTATCAATCCCTCCTTCTCAAAATTTCCCTTGTCCACAAGGGAATGAAGAGCCAAATATTCCATAAATTCCCACGTAGCTTGTTGTAATGGTAATCCCTGGCATGCCACTTTCCCTTGAATAGAATTATTCTTCTTATAATAACCCACACTCTATTTCGAAACTAGATGGAGAATTCTTGTGAATTGAATACACTGTCGGCAACTCGTCTTCTATGACGTATTGACTTTTGAGTTGTTTCTTGCGAATAGATACATGAAATACGGGCTAGGGATTTACCGTAACTAAGTGCTACAACAAACTCATTGTAGTACTTGCATAATTGGTTTAAATCTACTTAATTAAGGATATTAGTTTAATTATTATAATTAAAATTTTAAACACTTCTAATTCTAATTAAGGAGATTTAAATCAATCATGCAAGTGTTGCAACTGTAACACTTACTATACCAAATCTCTGGCCTGAAATACATTATGTATTTTATTGTCCTTAGCTAACTGCAACCAATATGCCACTATACCAATTCTATCCACGATCTCAAAGGGTCCACAGAATTTAGCAAATAAATTTGTATGCTTCGGATATTGATGCTAGTCTATCTGAATGGATGTAACTTGAGGTACACCTTGTCGGCAACTACGAATGCTCGTTATGTTCTATGCTAATATGCTTGATTCTTCATTCTATTTTGAGCTTCTGAAATATTTTGTTGCAGTTCCCTTAATATCTGATCACAGCTGCGATTGGAAGATAGGAAGATGACACATTGAAAGATACCACATGTAACTTAAAAAGATGCTGCCAGAATTCTCTTAAGAACACAGCACTTCGATCACACACGATGGACCTTGGGAGTCCATGTTGGCCAAAGATGTTGACAAATAACTGTTGGGCTACACTAGGAACTCTAATACAAATAAAGAATGAAATAAATCAATGAATCAGAGAAAATAAATAAAGAAAAAGACATGGATCAAAGGGTGTTAGCAATCTTTGAAGGATCCATGTTAGCTCCCTTGTTGGATACTAAATGTCCAAGGTATTGAATTTGCTGCTGGCCAAATTGACATTTTTCGTTTTTGATCTTGAGTTGACGTGATTTAAGAAGTTCAAACACAGTAGCCAAATGCTTGAAATGATCCTGCTAGTTCTTGCCATATATGTGGATGTCATCGAAGAAGACTAGCACAAAGCAACGCAAGTGTCGTTGGAAAATTCTATTCATCAGTGCTTGAAAGGTTGAAGTTGCATTTGACAAACCAAATGTAATTACCAAAAATTCATAATGGCCATGATGTGTTCTAAATGCAGTCTTGCTAAAGTCCTCATCCTTCATTCTAATCTGATGGTATCCACTTCGTCAATCTAGTTTGGAGAAGAACTGTGCACCATACAACACATCAAGGAGTTCATCAATGTTAGGAATAGGAAATTTATCCTTTAGAGTTACCTTATTGAGTACACGATAATCCGTACACATTTGCCTCGATCCATCTTTTTTATTTACCACTGATACAGGAGAGGAAAAAGTATGGTTACTTGTCCTTATGATTCCATTTTCCAAAATTTCCTTGACTTGTTTTTTTATTTCTTGTTTTCGGTATTATGGATATCTGTAAGAACAAACATCAATAGGTCCCGTGTTTGGAAGCAAGGGAATTTGATGATCACAAGATCGAACAGGAGGTAATGATATAACCTCTTGGAACAACTCACTGAATTTTTCCAACAACTTTTGTAATCGCTCATCTTCTCGAAAAGAATCATTTCCATTACAATGAAGTTCTAATCTGCCAATTATTGCAAATAAAGCTCCTTGACAAGATTTTGAAGCTGCCTTTGGAATCTGTTTAGAATCTACAAGCTTGTTTACCAATGATGTCAACCCTTGGAGACACACTTCTCTATCCTCAACTTTAAATTTCATGTTAAGCTTAGCAAAATCCCAAAGAATGGGTCCAACTATTCGCAACCAATGTGCTCCTAAAACTACATCATAGTTCAGGGAAATTTAACAAATAAAAATCTGCTGAAATAGACCACTTTTGCATTGTTACTATTAGCGTTGCACAAAAACCTTGACTAAATATCAAGTCACCATTTCCCACCATTACAGTCAACTAATTCTTTGTAGAGATTGGCAATTTTAGTTTAGCAGATAGAGATGCACTCAAAAAGTTATGAATACTGCATGAGTCTATTAACACGCAAACTTTATGTTTGTTGATGTTTCCAGATAGTTTCGTGGTTTGAGGACTCATGGTTCTGAGGACTCAATGGCATAATTAAAGATCTTAGGAAGTAGTGAACCTTTATCAAGAGAATCCTCAGTAGAAACCATATCATTCTCATTCTGTTCACTAATTTCTTCCTCTGGTCAATCACCTTCAATTAGAAATAATTTTTTACATTCTTGACCCACTGTAAATTTTTGTCACAATGATAGCACAAGCCTTTTTCTCTGTGCTCCTTCAATTCAGCATAAGAAAATTTCTTAATAGGTATGGAAACATTAGCAACATTTGATGCACCAACAACATTTGATGGATTTAACACCTTTCCTTGAGATCCTTACTGGATGTTTGTTCCCCTCTTTGATTCATCCCAACTACTGTTGTGTGCTGCAGAAAAAATTGTATTTGGTTCATCAAATTCAAATGTAACAAACAATTCAAATGCAAGTACAATATTTTTGATATTTTCTATGTATATTCTACTTTTTTGATATTTTGTAAAATGTCCAATTAGAACATTAGCAACTAACTAACTGTCAAATGTTATACTCAAAATTCAATTTCAATTCCTGCCATTCCTTCAGATATCTTCATGTATCATGGTTTTACAAAATTGTTATTATTGAATAATTAAATCTTTTGTAATTAAGAGGGTGACTTTTATATATAATGACCACTCCTAGCTACACAAAGACACTACCTTTAATGCAACTAAGAAGTTGAGCTTTTCATAATGCAGCATGAATGATTCAGTTCTTATTCTTAGATCCAGCCTTTGAGTTAGGTAACTTATTCTTAGATGATGTTATACTTGCAGTAATGTAAATGTAAGGTCGTGGAATTCATATACCCCACAAATACAAATTAAATATTCAACCACTAGCATCAACAAATGCCAGGGTATCATACCCAAGCCTTGTTTTTAACATGGACTTTTCAAATGGTGTGAACCGTAAGTTCCTCCAGTCCACGTTACTCTTCCACACACACACACACACAGAGATGCATCCAAATACGTTTAGCGTGTACTTTAAATGCTCCACATCATGTTTCAAGTACTTTGAGGCATACACACGCAAACGATTATTAGCCTTTGCCCCAAAGTAAATAACTCCCAAGATGGTGATAAATATAGTACATTAAAACACACCGATCACACGTCAACACAATAACATGTCGACATAGGTGTTAGGGGGCCTGCCCACAACATCATACATCACGTAATCACATTGTCCCCAAATATATAAGACCACAAACCTAAAATACATAACTCGTGCAATCCCCAAATACATATTTATGATACAACACTCAACACAATACAAACACACGGTACAATCCCCTGCCATGAGCCTCTTGATTTGTCCACTTCCACCAATCACTGACATGAATACACACCTACATAAATAAAGGAAACCATCAGTTTTCAAACAAGTTTTATTACCGATCTGAAAATGAATGCTGATAAAATAATACTAGTTAATGAGTATCTGAATACTCGTGAGAAACCATGAAACTTCCAGAATACAATCATAAGGAAGTAAGCTGAGACCGACATGGCCAAACATTATTAAAATACCGGACCAAGTCAACTACTTCATACTTACATACATACTTATACTTATACCCTTACATCCTCCATAATCGCCTGCCATAGGATTCTGGTGGATCAAAACAATGATAGTGCCACAATTTTTAAAAATGCGCAGCATTCGTAGTTTCTTACTAACATTGCACTACTTTAGGGTGCAAAGGAGAACTAGTGCAATTCATACATCTCCGTACCACACACTCTCATATTCGTGAAAACTGTTAAACTTGTATTGTAGTAGGCTTGAGCAAGGGCTTATATCATAAATTTTTTGGATCTTTAGTTTGAAAATCTACAAGTGATTTCATCCTTGTACTTTTATTAAATTGCAAAAAACTAAACTAAATGAACCGACATTAGAGGGATCTGATAAAATGTTGTCGCCGATGTCCTACATTTAAAATTCGGTGAAAACCACGCTCATGGAACCAAACAGATATGAAACAAAAGAGTCCAATGGACGTGGGTGAGTCGAGCTCCTCATCCTAACTTGGCGAGCTCACCTTATGTATCCTAGCAAAGAGATGAAACCTGAATCACAATTGGATCGTATGTGCATGCAAAACAAGGTAATGACTCCACACATGTACGACTCAGAAGATTTACTTAACTTAATCATCTTTCTTAATGAAGTGTTAAACCTCATTAAGTAACCTTAATTAGAATTTTGGTGTTGCAAGTACACTTAATGAAAGGTCTCATGCTATCGTCAGACTTAACTGATGATGATTTTTCGGATGGGCCAAACGGTATCCAAATGGTTTGAAATTTGGCCCAAGGGATCCTAACACTTTGAGGATTTGGTATAAAATGACCAAGTACTAGCCCATGGGCCAACATGGTAAATGAGACCCACTAAGGTTGAGCTAAGATGCTAGGAACCATTTTCCTGGGCCGGGCACCAATTTTCCTAAGTCTCGTTCATGGGATTGGAGACTGCCAATGGGCATGGGTAAAAGGGTAGGGTTATCCAATACTGTGGTCTTTAACCCAGTAAAATATTAAGTCTAATTTCTAAGTAATTGGGCCCGAGTTGGCTCACAAAATTTAGGCATTCGCTAAGGCATTTCTAGAGAACTAAGTGGTTTGGAGAACCTCTACGGAATTATCTACCCAACCAATGGCCATGAAATTATACAGAGAAGCTACTAGACACAACTAAGGTCTGGGTGGTGAAATTTCATTAAATTTTATCATTCATACTATGCTCAACAAATTTTGCAACTAGATCTAGGGAATTAGGATTTCACTCTCCATTCCTATGCACTTCCAAAATCCAAATTAACTAACCGCCTAAATGAACTTTACTGAATCACAAACTTTACATGCTGACACTAGAAAATTAGTCAGTCATCATAAATTTTTTTATAGATTTTAATAAAATCTTTTAGAGGCTCGACAAGAGCACAAACTCAAAACAAGGGTTAGGGGTTTTGTTCAGCCCTTTACTAAGGTAATAATAATAATAATAATAATAATAATAATAATAATAATAAATTTATTTTGAGTAGTATAATTATAAATATATCAAAATTTATCACTATTTTAAAATTTCTAATTTGGGAAGAATTATACTCCAACACTTTTCTAATACATAATAATAATAATAATAATAATGATGATAATAATAATAATAATAATAATAATAATAATATTGTATTTATAATGAGCTCAAAAAAATATTATGGGTAAAATTTAATCACAACGCAAGAAAAGTCGAAACTTAATAAAATAATTAAGTAATTATTTATAATGATCCCAAAAAACTATTATGGGTAAAAATTAATCATAATATAAGAAAAGTTGAAACTTAATCCAAACAAAAAAAACACGGGCACTTTAAAGGAAAGAGGTAGACAAATCATTCTCAAATATTTTTAGGATGATAATTATTTTACGACGGGTATAAAGGTCTAAATAGCTGAATTTAGATGAAGTTATTAGTATTTATCGCTGAACTCGACTGAAACATACAAGAGAGAGTTGAAGACTTACAAGTTGACTTCATATCCGAGTCTTGCCTATTAATATTAACCAGCGTATATGACTTGTGCCACATACTTTCGGGATGGTCATATAGATCTATATTAAGCCTTCATGGTCCAAATTCCAAAATCCGAGAGGCACATTTAACATAATATATTATATTCTATATAATAATTATAAGTAAAAAAAAGTGTACTAAACACATTTCTACTAATATACAAAACTGGGCAAAAAGTTTTAATTTGGTGTCGCTAGATATTAATATTACCCTCTATTTCTTATGTATAAAAGTATTGGTTTAATTGGAAAATTATCACACATCTTTTAACTGTTTTGTAATATTAATTTTCATTTCTTATTCATATAAATAAATTACATTACATTTTTTAAAATTATTATAATTAGAAGTAGAAAATGTAAGTTATCTAAAACCAAACCCCAAGTTTTTTCAAGTAAGTAAATTTATGAAATTAATAAAGTGATGAATATATAATAATTAATAAATAATAACATATTTATATCTCTTTTAAAAATAAATATAATATATATACAAGACTATAATAAATGAATATCTACTATAAAAAAATCAAATAATGTAAATAAATAAGAAAAAGAAATTAAAGAAAGTATATTATATTCTGAGTCAATTTAAATTTATATTAAAATCAAAATTACTTGAAAATAATAAAATATAATAATAATAAATAACAAAAATTATAAAGAAATTTACCATTAACCGGTAAAATGATGTTATATTTACGATCCCTTGATGTTTAATTAAACAATCACGATTTAATGGTAATTTTTCTTGTAAGGTCTAAAATACTCTAAATTACGCTAGTTATTTGCTGTAAGACATTACAACTCTCATGGCAATAAAGGCTAATCAGCTTTAAGCAAATTAACCCACCTATTAAATGTCTTAGTGGTCGTTTTATCATTTTGCGACTGGCTTGTCGTGCTGTCCCAGAAAGAAGAAAATATACAAATGAAATAGAGCCCCAAAGGTGGGAGGAGGAGGAGAGGAAGGGCCGCTAGAGTGATGAGGCTTACGAGAGTGAGTGCCGCATGAGCGAGTGGTGGAAGAGGGAGGCTGATAAAAGAGATGCTTATCTTCTTCATCAAATGATTATTTTGTTCAGAGAAGCTCTTTGTGGCAATGATCTATCATATTGTCCTCTTACCCAGACCATCGCACGCACTGATCCTCCTCATCGTCCTCCTGCTCATGGATGCTATATTTTGTTTAATTATATGTAAGTTAAGTTTTATGACTGGTAATGTCATACTTTGTTTAGTTTTAAGTATGCCAAACTTTATGACCAAGATGTTAGTTTAGTATTTGTATGTACCTTTGATATTGTCTTATTATATGATGATATTTACATTATGTTGCATTAAATGGTGTGTCTTCTATGGAAAAATAAATTGAACATTTTAATTATTTTTCAATTTGTGACGGTTTTGAAACGGATTTGCAACCGGCTTGCAATGGAATTGCCACGATTTTTCAACTAGAATGTGATGGATAGTAACTACACGTCACAAACCAGTTGCAAGCTAATGCGAGAACAACTTATATACATCTGCCAATTTTACAACCATACTAGCGACGGAGAAATGCGGTCGCAAGTTTGCCATATCTGCTTTCTAGTGGCAATTGTTTTTCGCAACCGAGCCTGGTTGAGACCGGTCGCAATACGATTTTCTTGAATAAGTTAGTGTAAGAGAAATTAACTAAAACCGGGTTTGAGTTGGGTTATTATCTATACATGACATCGTACATCGCGCGTAGGCAAACAATTAGTTGGTCATATACAAGTCTTCATGCATGGTCTTTTTTACAGCGCATAGTATTAGCATAGGGCAGCATAAGTATTACTACTCCGATTACACTTTCATAAATTAGCTTAGCTTATATACTATGCAGGCACATCATCAGGTTAATAATATTAAGTGGGTAACCTAAAATTAGAGCCCATAATTTACCAAGGTTCATATATTTGCCTGTGGCAAAAGCCATCATTAATTACGAGCATGATGCTTAGTTACTTTATATCAATCAGAAGTGATTATTATCTAACTCTAAAACTACAAAGGTAACAAATTAAATTGCCGTATGCAGGACACTACAAATTTAACAAATCATTTACTTTCCTCGATGCAACGTGTATATATTTAAGCGAGACATGCATATTTCTAGTTTCTACCAAAACCTTTGACAAGCTTCAATTCATAATCTAGGGAGCCAATTAGCTATTCAACGTACGTTATACATTGAGAATGCAATTATAATGATGAATCTTAAGTAAGCATTGCCGTGACAAAAGAGTAATTCTTCCATCATATATAATAAACCAAAACAACGAAAGATCTCACTTCCCTCATTGTGATCAGTTACTAATTAAGGATTTAGGATTTAAGAACTTGATTTAAAAGTACAAGTAAGGAATTTCAGCATAATTTCTTGTGCATTAATGTACTAAAAGAATTAAGAAAAGAGCGTGGCGTTGCAACTTGTGTCAACAATTTTTACATAAAATAATAATTATTACAACCACTCATAAAAAAAATTGATCATATATCAGTTCTTACAATGTCAAAAAATTAATCAATCAAAAAATAAAACAACCAAAAAATAAAAAGAAAAAGATTGCATGGATTTGGCTATTCAAATATATCGCCGTTAAGAAAAAAACAACTAATAATCGCTTAGGGTAGATCATATATAATATAGCCGTAATGCATGCACAAAAAAAGAGAGAGTAAATATAAGCTTGCCAAGGGCCCGTGCGATACATGGGATATATATGCGATATATCGTCTCTGTTTTATTTGTGTGGTTAGACCCTTATTTATTAGAGGATTTGATCAATTTTCAAAGTGAATTATTGTTTTAATGTTATTTATAATTTTTCAGGACTGTTTAGACATTGAATAATGAATTTCACAATAAAAAAACAGCAGACATGCATGTAAGAGCTTAATCCAAATGTATATCAATTATCAACAAGCTTCAACATATTTATTTTACCTTTATATATATATATATATAAGTCGTCGTCATATGGGAAAGGAGTAAGGACTAAGTGATACCATTCATCAGCACGTAAACTTGACTTTGGAAAAAAAAACATGGATATTTGGAAATAAAAACTATTTGTGCGTTGCATCTTCAAAACCATTTTCAGATAGTGAGGGTTTGGGCTGTTATTGCGGACAATAACAAAAAACTGAAAAAAATTGGAAGAAGTTGTCATATGGCAAGGAACTTGTAAGGCTAGACACAATGAAAATGTAGAGGATTATCAGAGGCACAAGACCATCTTCAATGAAACACAGACAACCACCATAGAGTGAAATCGGGTTGAGAAGCTGAAGAGCAGCAAAATAAATTAAACGAGAAATATACAGACAAAAGTTGAAACATAAAATTACGAAGTCGAGAATATGGAAATGCAAAAGATGTAAAATATCAGTAATATCAGCAACGAGGTTATGCTGAACGAAATCTCTACCTGTTGAAAGGTTTTCTAGCATTAGAAATTCATTTTGATTCTCATTTGCCTAATTACAAGGAGTCAGTGCAGAGTTAATTTTGTCTGATCATCCAATAATCAATCCACGAACATCGACAGGAAGATGAAGTCGTCGCCACAAACACCCAGTTGAATACGATTCTGGTGGCTGAACAATTTTAGGGACACCGCCGTCACTATGCAACACCCCTACTGTTGGCACAAAGTCTCCTTCTTTGATGTACCTATGAAGCAGATTCTTTGAGATAAACAGCAATACATATGGTTAATTCTAAGTACAAATTAGGAGGCATGTT
>JAURVB010011262.1:0-26852 GCA_033002965.1 Piper betle | reverse complement strand
AATCAAAGAATTCTTTCAATCAATTACCAAGGCTAGTAGTGGCGCCCATTGTTTCACCAGCTATGTTCTTCTTTCTATCATTTACATGATCAGAGGATGAAACTGTAGAATGCACTGTATTTCAGATGTCATCCTGTCAATTGACCCTGGCAAGAACAATAAATTTCCTGCTTAAAGGCACCAGGGATAATAATTTTTCTTAATAAAGGTAGACATTCTTGATAGATGCTGAAATTAATCATATACTTGTGAAATTGGAGTTTATAACATCAACTGAACAAGTCACAGAAAGTACTAAATTTGCATTCCTAGCTCCACCATCAGAAAGGAACACCACAAAACAACTAGGTAAGAATGAAATCTGACAGATAGCATCCTATTACAATATGCCACAAATTATCAAACACTTCAAAAGATCTGAAACATAAATAGACCGAAGAATATAAAGAAATTTCCATGAAAAAATATTAAGATCTGTCAAAAAAATATACAAATAAAAAGTACCAATTCTTTCTTTTATAGGGAAAAAACATAAATAACAAGCTTTCGCTTGATCAGAAGAATTTCACTCATCCCACAAACTTGGCCTAGCTCTGTCCATAATCTAAAAAATATTGAAATATGTCCCTCAATTTTTATTTTCTGTTAAAGCAGAAGCATAAGCCAAAAGAACTAGCATAAAAATGCATAAAATATGCAGAAATAGAAAATAAAATCATTTCATCACGTAAAAGTCACCTTGTTGTCCTTTAAAGTGGACCTTGGGCACAACATCAATGCCACCAAGATTGCTAATCCAACCAAAAAACAGAGCACACACATGTGAACTTCTCCATGTCTTCTGTTCATAAGAGAGCTATGGGAAATGTACAAAAAGGAAAGTGCATAATAGGTTATCTATATAATTCCACTACATGTCTACCTCTAAGGAATGTGCATAATAGGTTTTATCAGACAAAGCCAAGTAGTCAGTTTAATCAAGAAACCCAATGGCGTCAAGTTGGTATTACTTTCAACAACTCCCATAGTTTCAGAAGTGGAAAATACAAATAGTATAAAAAAATAAGAAATATAACTACAATTAACATATGATCTTTCAAAGATTATACAACCACAGAGACCATCAAACACAAGTCCTGTTACAAGTCCAATATATACCATTCTACGCATATTTACATAGTAAGCATTCTAATGAAATCTAACCAGGGATGCACGAATCGGCCGATTCCGTGCGGAATCGGCCGATTTAAATCGGATCGGCATCGCGCCGATCCGATTCCGAGCCGATTTAACTCGGAATCGGAATCGGCCGATTTAAATCGGAATCATTTTTATGAAATTACTAAAATACCCTAGGTATAATTTTTATTAAATTATTTAAGCATGGGTAAAATGGTCATTTAGATTTTAAAAACCTAAAATCAAACCCGCTCCCCCACGCCGCCGCCGCTCGTCCGCCGGCCGCCGCCCCGTTTCCGCCCTCCGCCGTGCTCCCCGACTCCGGGCTTGCCGCCGACCGGGCTACCGACCTCGCCGCCGACGTGTGGCCGGACCGAATCGGGCTGTGACGCACGAATCGCCGCCGACTCGCCGCCGACTCCGGGTTGCCTCGCCGCCGACTGTTCGTCCGATCAGGCTGCCGATATCGCCGCCGCGAGACTCGCCGCCGACCGGGCCGGCGGCGGTGGCGGCGGCAGGGGGGGGGTAAAGAGTGGCATTCTCGTAATTAAAAGTTGACTCGAGTCTAACTCGAGTCAAAAATAATAATTAATTCTAAATAATTTAAAAAAAATCTTAAAAAATATTTAAAAATATCAGAAACTATAATACACAAAATAATATCAAAATAACATCAATACCCAATTTTGTCAAATTATTATATATGACCGATTAAATTAATTTGGACCGATTCAACTGAACCGATTCTTGGCCGATTCAGACCGATTCCGATTCCGATTCTGACTCCCTGAAAAACCGCACTCCGATTCCCGATTCCGATTCATGCAACCATGAATCTAACAACTACCAAGAGAAAGCCACAATGGCCTGTCTCGTAAACTTCCCACTCGTAAGGAGGCCCATTTCTACACGTACAGCAACCTGAGAAAACGAAAGAGTACATATGAATACCACTATCCCGCAAACTAACTGGAAATGAATGATGTAGGAAGCAAGCAACATCACCATTCTACAAGTAGAATGACACAAGTACGAAGCATTGAATAAGCCGTTATACTATCCTGATATAAAGATTGGTAAAATCAAACAGTTACAGCCAAAAGCACAAATGCATTGTATAGGCCAGCAACCAAGATTTATGAAACAAAGAGCAACAATTCAAGAAGAAACACTGTACCACCATCCTCGGAGGAACAGCGTTGCGTTTGTCGGACCGAGGAAAAGCATATCCGGCACAAAGTTAGACCACACTCTACCGTATGGAATGAAAGTCAGTTCAAGTTCAGCATCATTTCGATCAACTGCAACCGTATCCATGACTCAATGGGAAGGTCAACACCATGTTCGTACTCCACATCCTCACGACGATGAACTCTGAGTCCAAAAGACTGAACATCCCACCCTTGTTCTGACTTACCACACTGTCAATAAAATTCGGACTAACCGCATCAGGTCCATCAACCACAAAATGCAACTCGGGGCAAAACGCCCATAAAAACCTCCATCGCTTTAACAAACCATGAGTCCTGGGTGATTCATGAATGCCCAAGAAATTCAGTATTTTGATCAGTGCATCGTCGGGCAATGTGCTCAATCTATCAACACCAACATCCGAGTTCAAACTGCTAATTCGACAAACTCTTTTCGACTCTGAGCCCTCCATTGAAAAAATATTGCTAACTTTTTCGTATACTGACAAATTTTACTGGGAAAAAAAGAGAGTATACCAGCGAACAATCGAGGAGAAGTGTGTCGAACCTGTGGTTGATAGGAGTCGGAGCTTGGCTGAACAGTTTGGGCTGTGGGAGATTGAGATGATAGAGAGAGGGGAGTGGGAAGGGGAAGGAAGGTGGGAAATGGCGGGTAGTTGTTTTTTGTTTTTAAGAAATTTACGAAAGAAGGCATTTCAATTCACATTTTTACGCATTTAGAAGATATTTTTACATATTCACGATCGAAGAGGAATAGATGATAAATTAACGGATGGGGACCTTCCAGGGCACTCTCTCTAACTCCAACTCAAAGCTTGGCCTATTAGGGCAAATCTATTAACAACTCTCCTTTTTCCCCGAACTATGATCACATATGAGCTTTTTACCGGAGACGAAGTTATTTAATATTATCAGGTAATGGAAAAATTAGATCAAATTACCAAACATGGAGGGAGTTTTAAATTATTTAAAATACCCTCACTTTTAAAAATAAAATAAATTCTTCAAAAAATTTTGAAAAGTAATTGAGGCTGATGGCATTGGACAACTAGGCCGCTATGTTCGACTGGGCCATCCTTGCTCGAGCGGGCAGATCCTGACTGCGCCCACAAACGACAATAGCGTTGCTTTGTTAAAAACAAAAAAATTTAGATTAGATGGAAATATATTATTCGTAAAAATAATTCCCCTTTCTAGTATTTATGCTGAATTCTCCCATCATTAAGTAATATGAAAAAATATCCTCCTTATTTTGTTAAAAAACTGACCATAAATTATAAATTTTTCATAAAATATTCCCTTTTTTATTTTAAAGAAACCCTAATTACTATAGATAATAATTTAAAGGATTTGAAATAAATCTTAATTACAAGAAAAATTAATATTTTTAGTAATAAAAAGTAAAAGAGTAATGATGTAAAATAATTAGATGACACGTGATAAAACAAGTCCTAATTACAATAGAAAAATATTAAAGGATTCGAAAAAATCTTAATTACTATAAAAAAATAATTTTTTTATGAATATGAAATAAAGAGTAATATTGTAAAATAATTAGATGAATTTTGGCACAACACATCGCAAAATAAATCCGAATTAAAATAGAAAAATATTAAATGATTCGGAAACATCTAATTACAATAGAAAAGTAAATTTTTTGTTAATAGAAAATATAAGGTAATATTGTAAAATAATTAACAAACACATGACAACACCATATTGAAAATTTTTTATTTTATATATTAGTATAGATAGAGTATCCACGGATGCAGACACTCCTTTGTCTTGCCGCATTCGTGTCCACAAAATAATTGTGAATGCTGCCCCATATATGTGTCCGCAAATTTTTTTACAAACACTATTAGAAAAGTTATTAGCAATATTACCGTATCTAAAACTTTGCAGACCCAATTTTATTCTGAAACAAATAGAAAATAATATATTTTATGTGAATATAAATTTACTAATTTGTTTTAAACGGATCTAATTTATATATTTTTGAATTTTTATATGCTTACCCCAATACACACCCCTTTTCTTTTGCTACACACCTAGAATTTCTAATAGAATTGGTAAATCAACAAAATATTATTAATTATACAAAAAATTTCTATTTGAAAGCATAATATTGATCTTGAGTCAAAAAATAACTTCTATTTCTTACTACACACCTATGGTTTATAATAAAAGTTGTATCTATCTATAATTTAGTCAATCACATTATTCAAAATAATAATCATCTTTTAATCTTTATAAAACAAATGAACATTATCCATACCTTAGAAAATATTATTAGATAAGAAGAGACCATTTAAATTTTAACTTTGACAAGTTGTATATGAATTGCGGACAGTCCATAATTTATATATGGGCATAGATGCGGACATAGACCCAGACATGAATGATTTTTGGACACCCCTAATTGTAGAGACAAATTGATCCTGCTTGTGCTAGTCCAAGCTAACTCACCTCTTTCTTGGCACTATTATTACTAACTACTTCAATGCCAAAATTTAATTTTTTTTAGCCGAATGGATTTTCTTCCATGGGTTCTTCGAACAAAAAATTTTAGCTCTTCCCGGGAGCGACGCCGGTGGAGATGCCGTGCGTCTCCACCGTCAATTCCTAGGATGATCGACAGTGGAGACGCACAACATCTCCACCAGTGTCGCTCCCGGGTGGAGCTAAATGTAGCTCTTCTTCGAACTCGATATCTTAAAAAGCTCAACTCAAAGCTTGGCTCTAGTAAAATGAGCTGGTTTAATTCGGGCTTGCACCTCTTCAACCTGAAGCTTTAGTAAGAATTTTTTGTCGTGTGTATCTTAGATTTTTTCTACGAATTTTATTAAATTATAAAATAGCATAATAATTAAAAATATGCATGATTAATTATATTTTACTCATATGTTAATTTAAGATATTTTAACTATAAAATTAAAATTTAGTATGAATTCTACAGAGAAGATCGGTACTAAAAAATACAAATCAAGTTATTGTTCAAATCTGACACAAACTCAAACTAACTCGAATACTAATTACTCAATTCGAATTCAAAACCAAATGAGTTGAATTTGAACGAAAATTTTGACTAAACTTGCTCTATCGATCATTAGCCCTAGTGATGCATGGAGGATCTTAAACAAGTTATCCTTTAGTTGATCCATAACATGGGTATCGATCTTCAAAGACACATTTAAAAGCCGAAAGAAAAAAATGGGAAATGGGCGTCGCAAAAAAATTCTCTTCAAATAGAAGAATAGACAAGGAATTTAAGCAGTGTCATAATTAAGATAATTCTATATGTTTTAACAAAGAATCCATCCGATCTTATAAGATTAGCAGTGTATAGTACTATTACGACGAGCTCTTCATGCATGCAAGATCAGGTGGTTGTTCAGTCATGATCAGTGTTTGCTTGATCCGATCCCACAGTTGGGACATATAAAATCCTCATATATCATTGAATCCTTGATCACTAAATGCTTCTGGGCCTGCTCATATCATCAAATTATACCATCTCTTCTCTCTCCGGCAAACATCAAGTTCCACTTCTTGCTCCCAATCTTCACGTTCTCCTCGTAAACCCTTTCCTTCACGTATCACGAACCTCTCCCTGCTCTTGCTCGGCGTCGCCACCACCGCCTCCCCTATCATCACATAGTCCCCGCTCCCGTCTGCCGCCACCACCACACGTCCGCCGCCACCTCTCCAGTGCTGGTGTCGGTGCCCTCCTGCAGTTTCCAGTCCTTATAATTCGATACCCACGACGGGCTTTATCTGCTTGAGCAGAGCAAGCCGCTTGAAGATAATAAGCACCATTTTAAGGACCTCTAGCTCATGTTCAAGCACTAATAATAGGCTCCAAATATTCAATCTCATAAAGGACCCGTCCTCCCACATCTGCTGGTCCACCCGCACTGCCCCGGTGCGGGCAAGGAGGGGGATGATGTAGCCGGCGCAGGTGAGGACCACAGCAGCAAGGAGTGCCACACGAAACGTTGTATGCGGGCGGTCGATCTCGCCGGCGAGGGTGCTCGCGTTGTCCCAAAAGTTGAGGTTCCAGAAGAGGGTAGTGTGACTAGTCCTTGTCGACCCCTCGCTAGCCGAGATCGGCCCATCGGGAGGGGTGGATGTCGTGGAAGGCGAGGAAGAACATGAGGAGGAGCGGAAGGAGGGACACAACACTGAGGGTGAAGGCAGTGTAGCCAACGACGATGAGGCCGGTATAGTTGAGGGTGGCGAGGAGGAGGTTGAAGACGAGGATGGTGATGTCTTGGCATAGGCCGGCGGCGAAGGCGGGGAAGACAAGCTTCATGTTGGAGATATTCTCTCCGATGAAAAAGCGTTCAATCATACGAGAAGTCATAAAAACATGAAAATAATCTAAGAAGTACGAAGAATTTGATGAGAATTTGTGTAATACGAGAAGAGACTCATTTATGAGGATTCCAATGCTCAAAAAGTAATGTTCGGAGTTAGCTCTTTATTTTCAAAAGGTGTTTTATATCTCTAGTTTATAAATATATGATTGGACATATGTATTAGGTGTGTGTTTTCCGTTTGAGGAAGTTCAATGGAATGTTCTCCTTTTAAGGGAGACATATGAGGTTGCAAATCTATATAGGACAGGATCACCATTAGTGGTGCATGTGGGAGGAAAAAGAGAAATTGTTCGTTACGAGGAGAATATATAACTTTGGGTTCTTCGACAAAATCAACAGTGATTAATTTCTTTTCTTTTCTTATTTTTTGTCTATAGTTTGTAATTAAAAATAGTGTTATTCATTTTGGTGGAGTTTTTCACGTTAAGGTAGTGTTTTTTACTTTTATTGGGGTAGAGTTTTTCACACTTGGGTAGAATTTTTTACATATATTAAGAAGAGTTTTCCACATATAGTGGGGAGTGGTTTCACTCATTAAGGAGTAGTTTTACTCATCTCATATATTTGGTTGTGATATCTTTCAATTGGAAAGTTTTCACTTTAGATTTGTGTGTCATTTATCTTTTATTCTTTATTGGTTTGCCTTGTTAAAACACATAACATAGAGTTAGGGATTTTGTGTGTTAAAATCCCAATAAGTGACATTAGAGCTTTGGTTGGTGCTTTTGTTTTTTTTTGTTGTTTGTCTTGGTTTTGAGTAGTAAACTTTTGTGTCAAGATGAAAGATGAGAAATATGTTAAGATGGCCGTCCTTAAGGGTAAGTCTAATTGACATTACTAAAAGGGTCGTATGATTGATTATTTATTTACTAAGGATTTATACGATCTAATTCTTGGTCCTCCTATGTCGTCGAGTTCCAGTCCACCGTTGAGACTTTGGTGTTCCCCGCCGGCACTAGGGGTGTTAATCGAACGAGTGAGCCGAGCACAACTTGTGTTAGAACTCAGCTCGATATCAAACGAGTTTTGAACATACATGCTCGAGTTCAACTCGAATATCTTTTATGTGTTCGAGCTCAACTCGAACTCGAATACACTTAAACTGATTAATTTTCTTGAGCTCGAATCCAGCTCATTTGTGAACTCGAAACTGGCTCGATTAAAAGTCAGAAGTACCTCACTTTAAAAAAATGAGGTCAATGTGAATTGAACCCACAACCTTGAAGTCATCAAGGTGAATACTTACCATCTCAACTATCTCGCTTATTTGTTATTATATTGTATATATATACAATATAATATAAAAACTATATTATTTTATCGAGTTGAGTTCGAGTTATAACTGAGTTGAGTCGAGTCGAACATGACCTTGCTCAAGCTCGGCTCATAAAATTTGAGTTCGAGCTCGAGCATTTAAATGACGAGTTTCGAGTCGAGTCAAGCCAAGTTGAACGCTAAATGCTCACGAGCTGGCTCGCTCAATTAACAACCCTAGCCGGCACACAGTGGTGGATGTGCAGGTTGTGGATGATGACGTTGGAGACGTTTTGGAGGGTGATGCAGGCACTGCCAGTGATCTGGATGTTTCGCCTGCGGCCATCGATGGTCTTGAAGCTGTTCTCCAGCAGCTCCTCCCGGAGGTGGATTAGCATATCCAATGAGTTGGGGACGATGTAGATCTGCCCGCCCTTGCCGCCCAGGGCGTTGCAGCAGAAGCCGATGCCACACTCGGCGAGGCGCTCCTGGTTCGACGACTAGTTGGTGTCGCACCTCCAGCCGTCGTCGATGGGGTTGCCCATCATGCACGACTATGACAACTACGACAACATAATCATCTTCCTCTGATGCACCATCATCATCGACTAGTTCAACCTCCTACAAAACCAACAAAAAGAGAATGATGAAAACAAAGCACAAAGATGGAACCTTTCTCGGTTGTTTCGACACGCAAAATTGCAATGTGGTAACCAACTCACCATTGGACATCCCGGACAACAGATTTTGGGTCCGGGTGCTAGTGGGGGTGGGACGAGTTGAGCAATGCTGCGGCCCGAGCTTGGGATAGCTCCTTGAAGCCAAACTAGGAAAATACAGGCGATGACAAGCATCTTGGGTTGGCCTGGTTGTGAACCACCACACCACCCTTCTATCACCTCATAGCAACAGTGACTGTGCCCCCCATGGTGGTACCCCTCACCTTCTTCAACGTTGTTTGGCTTTTCATGAGCCCCATCAACCACCTCTTCTTCTACCAGTGCAACACAATACGATCTCCAACTGGTGCGACCAGCGCAAAGTGGGCTGGCCCCCACCGCCGTCTTCTTCTCCCTCACCGGCCACCTTCTCCAGGAAGACCTCGTCATTGAGTACACAGATGGCGACTTGGTCTTGCTTCTCATCTCTGAGTAGGACGACGACTTCTCAGCCATCATGGCCGACGACGCCAAGGACATGAAGCTCTCGCATCCGCTGGTGCCTCTCCTACCGTCGACGAATGACCGAGGCCGGAGCTCGGTGTTGGTGCTGCAGTTCACCGTCATCCCCGACGTCGGCTTCACTCTTGGGATGATGATTCACTAGCAGTCGTGGATGGCAACAGCTACACTCGCTTCTTGAAGTCATGGGTGGAGATTCACCGCTCCCGCAGCGACTCCTTGGCCATCCCTCGGCATTACCAGAGGCAACTGTACATGAAAGGGGAGCTCTGTTAGAGCTTGAGGATGAGAAGATGGGATTTTTGGAGGACTTGAAGGAGCTTGTTGCACAACGCAAGCCGATCTAAGAGACTCAGGGAATGCGGGCACTCTAGTGGGACAAACCGTCCGACTACCTTTGTCCTTACCCGAGACCAGATCAAAAGGCTCCCTGGTACCCGACCGTCTTCTATCATTGTGGTCTATTCATACATTTGGGTCTATCTTACAAAGGCCCGTGGACACGTGGACAAAACCGTTTATTTGGGATTTCCTGCTGACTGTCGAACAAGGGTAGACCCGCTAGTGCTAGATGCCTACTTTGTTAACCTGATCGGCGTCATGATCTGCAAAGCTAGCAGAGTAGTGCTCGGCAAACCAATAGGCGGGTGACTGCATCAAAAGTGGTTCATGCGGGTATTCGGGTGTTAGACGGACAGGTGGTCAAAGGGCTAAGGGAGTTTGCTCGTAAGGTCGTTGAGTTGATTGACAGGATTCCCTAGCGGGTTGCACTATCGACCGACCTTGATCTTGTGAGAAGGGTTCATGTGTTTTTTTTTCAAGATGATTATTAGACGGTGCTAGCAAAAGTGTTTCTTTTATACGAGTATAGGAGATGTGCTAGAAGTTCCAATCAGGGGAGATAGAGAACATGGCACATGAGTCGGGAAGGGAGATGTGTTAAAATATTTCCCTCCTCATGTGGTGGTAGTCGACAGGTTGTCAACAATGGTGCATCAAGTTTGAGGGGTCGTCGTCACAGTGGTGGATTAGATGGCACTCACCATCTCCGTCTCTGACTCCTCTTTGATATGGAGGTTCCAGTTCAACGGGTTCGACATACTGGAGCAGCGAACATGGCTGCTGAAGGCAAAGGTTTGGGACCTGGCCACTTCTACTCCCACCGCGGTCCTAATGGTGTCTGCAACCACAACAGGTTGCCCGAGTGCGAGTGTTTGTTTGGCACCTAGCCGACTAGGCTGGTGGAGTGGAGCGATGGCAACTGGTCTGCTAGCTGCGAGAGGCCAGGTGGCGCCCAATGCGGTGAGGGGGGCGGGTTCAGGAGGTTGGGGCCAATCAAGTTGCCGGATCTCCCCATCTCCAAGCTAAATTTGAGTGTGGGAGAGTGTGCAGAGCAATGTTTGATGAATTGCTCCTGTGGCATGTATTCCTATGCCAATGTCAGTTTTGGGCCTTCTCCCATGTGTTTGCACTAGACTACACTGGTAGCAGCCAAGATTTGTATATTCGTCTATCAAAGCATGAATTGGATCCATTGTAGAAAAAAGTAGACATAGTGGGTATCAATGAGAATAAGTTACATGAAAGGTCAGTTGGACCGCTATTATGTTTTGGAGATTGATCAGTACCTTGACAGAGGCCAAGGGCAGATCAGCAATCAAGAGGATTAGCATGTTTGTGGAGATGGGTCTCGCACATGATCTCCGCACTTTGTTGTTGGCTGATGGATCTATTTCAAACAAAAGGGTTAGCTTAAGTTGAAATATGTGATGCTTTGAGCGTGGGTGCGATCATACCATCATTGTTTGAACCAAAGGGTGGACAATTGCTTATTGAGAAAACCCATAAAGGGAATTGTGCCCAAGAGACATGTTGTGTCTAATGCATGAAGATGGTGAGGCCGATTGATGCTAATGAGGTGTAGCATTTGCAGGCTAGTGAGTCAAAGACCCTGTAATTGAGCAGAGTTGAATATGCTTTCGTTGTTTGCAAGTATGACTAGTGTCAGAAATCTCGGAGTTGTTATGAAACGCTATATACAACCTTGTTTTGGATGGCACAAAGCTATTGTGGGATAGTGTGCTATGCTTGTATGCGCCTTGGTTACCGATAGGTCGTGTTGTGATTGATGGAAGTAAGAAGATGTGTTAGTGGAAGTTTTTTCAAGGTGTTTCTCATGGTTGGGAATGGGAGAATTGTTGGAGATATTCTCTCCTATAAGAAAACGTTCAATCACATGAGAAGTCATGAAGACATGAAGATAATCTAAGAGGTACAAAGAATTCGATGAGAATTTATAGAATACGAGAAAAGACTTATTAGTGAGGATTCTAATGTTCAAGAAGTGGTGTTTGGAGTTGGCTCTTCATTTCCAAGAGGTGTTCTATATTTCTAGTTTATAAATATATGATTGGACATATATATTGGGTGTGCTTCCCCTTTGGGGAAGTTCCATAAAGTGTTCTCCTTTAAGGGAGACATGTGGTTACGATCTAGATAGGACAGGGGCACCATTGGTGGTGCATTTGGGAGAAAAAAGAGAAATGGTTCGTTATGAGGAGAATATATGACTTTGGGTTCTTCGACAAGATCAACAGTGGTTAATTTCTTTTCTTTCTCTACCTTTTGTCTATAATTTGTAATTGGGAGTAGTGCTATTTATTTGGGCAGAGTTTTTCATATTTGGGTAGAGTTTTCTACTTTTATTGGGGTGATATTTATTACACTTGGGTAGAATTTTTTACATGTATTAGGTGGAATTTTCCACGTACATTGAAGAGTGGTTTCACTCATAAGGAGTAGTTTTACTCATCTCATGTATTTGGTTGTGGTTTTCTTTCAATTAAAAAGTTTCCACATTAGATTTGTGTGTCATCTATCTTTTATCTTTTATTGGTTTACCTTATCAAAACATACAATATGGAGTTTAAGGATTTCGTGTGTTAAAATCCCAACACATCATGTAGTCGGCATAGAGGACGGGGTGTGTTATTGACAGCGCCACTCAAGAACTTCCAATAGGGACCGAATGCTCGCCACGCCCATATGGTGTAGCCGGCCTTGCCAGGGAAGGCGGTGACGAGGCCTCAGGGACGCTCCAGAGAAAGGGGAAGATGAGGAAGCCTAGGATGGCGAGGAGGAACGCCTCTCGGAAGGGGCTGCCAGATACTTTGAAGAGATGACAGGGATGAACTTGAGGTTCACTGGCTGGGACTTGGGCAGAGTAGGGTACTGTTTGCAGTTGAAAATTTACATATATATATATACATATATATATATATATATATATATATATATATATATATATATTCTTCCCGTTAAGAAACACAAGGGAAGCTACTCAAAATCAAAGATAAAGCAGGAAAAAAGAATCACTATGCATGACTAGGCATTTTCTCGTTTGCTTGTTTGAAAAAAGATTAGTGAAGACTTTGATTCACCTACACAATATATTCGATCATTTAACATTAAATCCTGCTAAGAATGAGCCAAAACAGGTGACCACAAATCTTTATCATACCTCCACATATTACTATATTGTGATTTATGATTGTGTAGTGACGGCTATTTGAAATTTGTGCCCAATAACAAATTGACCTTTATATATGTGACATACAAGTATACAACCAGGCATACGAGAGAAAAGTTTCCTCCAATGGGCCGTCCAACTTTAGGGGCCATCTAACTGATAAAGAAGAGTACCCAGCTGCAATAGCTTCTACACCAAACTTTTTTTATTTAATATTTTGTCAAGGTATAATAGCTTATACACCTAACTTAATGTGAGATTTCACCTACTTAATTGTTTTTTATGCTTTTAAAAGCCTCAATTCAGTTGGGTATCCCTCACTTTCATAAAGAGGTTCCAAGTTGGTAGGATCTAATTAACAAATTGGTGGTATATATGCAAAGTAAGATACCCATATAAATAAAGCTCTTTTCATTCCTCTTCTTTGTAGATTAATAGTTCCAAATGATGAGAACCAATCCACAACCAAAAAATGAGGAACTTTATTTTTGCTAATGATCACTTTGTTAATCCAAATCATTAGTGTATCAATGGTAGATAAAAAGGTCATTATTTAAAGGCTCATTAGGAAGAAAGTATTTTTGATCTTCACCCTTTCCGGTAATCATAAACACATTACTATGCACCTCATTGGTCTACGCCGCTTGTTTATTTTTGTTTTCGTGTTTAATATGTGAAAGTGAAGCTAGGTGCTAATCGAATGAGTCGAGTCGAATTCAGCCCTGTTCAAGGAGTTCGAGTTGAACATGAACTAACTTGATTATTATTTATAAATATATTTTTTCTTGATAACTTGGAATAAATCAATTATGAAAATTTAAATAATTTAATTTCTATTTAATTCTATGCCAAATAGTTTATTTGGAAACAATACTATTATATTATCACATAAATTATCATTATCATGTAATGATATTATTAATTTTTTATATTTTATGTAGATGGCTATAAAAAAATTATATGAACTAATGTATTTACTATAAATTTATCTAGAATCAAGTCGAGTCGAGTCAAGCCAAAAAGAGGTGTACTCGTGCTCTTGCCCGTGCTCGTACTTGCTTGATTTAAGTTGAACATTAATTCGAACGAAATTAAGCCAAACATCGAGCGAATTCAATCTCGATCGAGCTATTTTATACGAAGCCCGTATTTTGTTTCTATGCCTTGCTAGTTGTCCTAAAAGTTTAATTCCATCTTAGCTACTCGAAGAGGTGTCATCAATCATCATCATCTAGTTCTAATCTTGAAACGTTTTGATAGATAAACATACATGCACCACCAACCATTGCAGTATTATTAAAGGTACCCAAAAAGAAAGCAAAAACATGTTGCAGATGATCAGTCTTTTCATCCAACCGACGCGGGAAAGACAGAGGTCAAGCCAAGGCACAAAGGGGGTATTATTCTTTATTACATTAAATAGAAGGCCGGAATTGTTTTATGGTTCGGGTCAAAAATCTAGCAGTCCGGGTTTAGTCCATAAAATATGTGGGTCTATGCTTTTATCTACCTAATTGATAAATATATAAATACATTTTTTTAAGAAATAAAAAAATGCAATAGATTGCATGTATATAATTATCTATTTGACAAATTATACTGCCCATCGTTCCTTACTTATAAAAGAGAATGTACAATTATTCTCAACCTAACCATTAAAGTAATGCTATATATAAATTATTTTATGCAAAGAAATTTTAAAATAAATGTAATTTTTCTTTACAAGAATGTGTTATTTTTTTTATTTTATGTAATTCCTACTTATAACGTGTAACTCTCACAATCTATATATTTAACAAAATAATGCTGCGTAAGTTTCTTTTATAAAAAAATATATATTTATTTATAAATAAGCTTTATTCGTTCTAAAAAACCAAATATTATTCCTTGCTTAATCATGCAACTATTCTTTACAAAGAAACTGTAGTATTGTTGCAACTCATTGTGATCATCTTTTCTTTCTCCTAAAATTTGTGTTTTTCATTCTTAACATTTAAAATAATTGTGATGTGTTATTTAATTTCAAAATCTTTGTATTTCTCTATGCCCGATAGGTAAAAATACTAAACTATCTATCGATATCTATCTTATATTATAATAAAATAATTTTTTTTAATTTTTCCTTTATTTTCTATTTTTTCTATGTGTGGACTATTTTGGGCCACACCTACTATTTTATTAATAACAAAAATCTCTTAATAAGAATAAACTCAAAATATTGTATATATATAAATCTCTCTTTTCGTAGACCTTTATAATTATTCACAAATGATTGATGAACATAACAATCACAGCACAATCATACAAAATTATAAAATTTTGATATATATATATATATATATATATATATATATATGAAAAGTATAAAATTTTAATAAACATGACATTTGATAAAAATGATTATATCACTTTATAAGATAAAATATACAAAAATAATAAACATGACATTAATATTTAAGATTATCATGCTAAATTAATGATATAAACTCCATTTATAATTAACTAATTATTTAGTTTAATTTTAAATGCTAATAATATTGATTTTTTAAAAAAACATTTCAGTGCTTGTAATAACTTTTAGTGTTTTTTGGGCTGGATCTCTCGCAAATCACCTGTATGCCACGTCAGCGAGCGAGACCAACCTGGCGGTTATCCTCATGATGCTCGCGATGATTGGCGGTTGGGGCTGCGGGCCCAAATTGAATCCAATGGAAACACGACACGTGGATGGGAGTAGAATGGTAATTTCGTGGAAAAGCGAGGGTGTAGGTATAGCTCGTGCGCGAGTATAACTCACGTTTTTTGACGACCCACGCCCACTCTACGACGCTGCCGTCGTCCGCCTTCCTCCGCCCCGCCCCCTTCGTCGCCGCCGTCGGCGGGTTTCTCCGGCGAGTGACGAAGTCCGGAATACGTTCTTGTGATTTTGGGTTTCGATCTGCTTTGGAGCTTCGGCGTCTTCTGTTTTGGGACTGGAGAGGAGGAGCTAGTGGTTCTTCCCCATCTCCGGCGCCGGCGAGAAGGTACGCCTCCTCCTCCTTCTTCTTATCTCCACCTCTTTTCTCCGGCCGGTGCGCGACCGAGCTCCGCCGTCGCCTCCCCTGGCCGTATAGCGGCGAAGTGCAGCTGAGCCGTGAGCTGGCTTGCTGCGGCTTTTTCTATTCCTTGTATGGATCTGGTAGGTCCTTCGGCAATGGGTTATTGGGAGATCTTCAAAGTTTTAGTCTTTGCGTAGATCTATGTGCATTAGTTTGAAGAAATTATGGAATGTTGCTTCGTGTTGTTTGGGGGTGGGGGAGGTATGTATGGGTTTATTGTGGTTTATGGGAGCTCGATCTTGTTTTGTGTTTTGCCTATGCCTTCTTGGAGTCTGCGTTTTGAAGGTCCTGTAGGTGGCACACGTATATTTAATGGCGGCCATGCCTTAGGATTATGCGGTCTGTGTTGTCAAGGTCATGTTTTGCTTGGGGAGGAAATCTGCGAGCCGTGTTTTTTCCTGAATCTGTGAGTCGTGTTTTGAAGTTGGCTTTTCATGAAATAAGCTTTGTTATCTCGTTGTATGTTGTGTCGGTAGCAAGTACTGTAAGGGCAATCATGGTTTGTAATCTTGCGAGTCTTAGAACATGGGGAAGGTGCAAAGATCTTTTTAGCGTTGTCTTCATTTTTTTGTTTGCACATTTTGGCAAGGTCTTAAGAAAGTTTGCCATGATCTTATTGAGCTTTTGATATGACTTTGAGATTTGGGCTTTCAAACCTTGATTGCAAACTATTTATAAAAATTACATCAATTTACTTTATAAACTCCAAGTGGGTGGTACAGGGAGGAGATTAGCTAGGAGTGACTAGTAGCAGTTTTGGGCAAAAGATGGAGGAAGTAGAAAGGTTTGATCCCATGTCAGCTACTCCCCCTCAGTCATTAGTGGAACGTCTCAAGGACTATGGACAGGAAGATGCCTTTGGCCTATGGGATGACCTTTCTGCTGAAGAGCGTTCTCTTCTTGTCAAAGACATTGAGGTTTGTGGTTCTCTGATATATATATATCAATCTGTGTGTGCGTGCATGGGCAGGCGTGCATGCATACGCGCATCCATGTGTGTCGTTTGTGTACAATTTGCTGCCCCTGTGGGAAAATATTTTTCTCATCATTTAATAATTTTTTTAAAATATTTTTGTCGTAGTTTTGGTGGAACGCTGTTATTTTTATTGTTCATTAGCGTCCATGCGTACTTTATGGACACATTTGATAAGGGATAGTCTTCCTTTTTTTCTTTAAAACTTGTTCTTTGATTTTCCTAAATTGTTATTCTTGTTTTTTGTACCGTTTATAGTCTATAAATGAGAGCCTGCTTTGTGAATATACTGAATAGAGTTCTTATGTGATTCATAGAGATTGGATCTACCAAGATTGGATCGCATTATACGCTGCTCTTTGCGCTCCCAAGGTGATTATTTTTTTATTAATAAAGAGTCTGTAAACAACCCCCACCCTCCCCCAATTAGTACTCTTTTTTTCCCTTAATGTAATGCTCTATTTCTAATGATAACGTCAGCATTGCCAATGCCATCCATTGAGCCGGTGCCCGAGGCAAGTGTTTCAACTCTTGCAGAAAGGACACTAGAGGATAGGGAGAGATGGTGGAAGAAAGGCCTGAAGGCCATCTCAGAGGGAAAATTGGCAGTTTTACTTCTATCTGGAGGCCAAGTATGTATCAGTTTTTATTAGTTTCCAGCGTATTATTTTAGTCATCTAGTTGCAAAGCAAAGCAGAAAATTTTTACAGGATTGAACAATCATAATTATGTGTTCTTCATTGGTACTTACTGCGGTATGTGCTTTGCTGTTTTAGAAATATATATAAATATAACATTTTCATAAGAATCCTACAATTTATTTTTCATGACAATGCTATGTATGACGGGAGTGTGTTTGTGTATGTGCAATCATCAAAAAACTAAAATGTGCTGTAATGCAGGGGACAAGACTTGGCAGTTCAGATCCAAAGGGATGCTTTAGTAAGTGCCTTGATATGTATATTCCATGTTGTTCACTTGCCAAATGTCGCTGAAACAGTTTCTTTGACAATTCCCAGCAATTTGATTGATGAAGAATTATATCTTTTTGGCAATAACTAGATAGAAAACACTGGTATCATTAATCATACCATCATGTACGAAATACATTTTGTGAGTATCTTATCTTGCATCCATTACCAATACCCCCCACTTAGTTCATAAAGTAGAAGTGATCAAATTTTGTTTTTTTCTTATCGGCAAAACCACAATAGTTGATGAATGAATAGTTACTTATACTTTCAGGCTGTGACCACTGTATCTTTTAATATTTCTAGTATCTGATTTAACTTTTTTGGTCTATTGTCCTATCACTTAGATATTGGTTTGCCATCTGGAAAGTCTCTGTTTCAACTTCAAGCAGAGCGAATATTATCCATCCAGCACTTAGCCGCTCAATCAGTTAGTGATGGTATGTTAATTTTCTGTGGGAAAAAGTTGATAAAAATTCTAATTCAAATATGTGTTGCAGATAAGTTCAGTTCCTTATAAATGCTTTTGTTTTCTGTTTTTTCCTCAGCCAATGAGCTTGTATATTTTTGTAGGAACTGGTGGGTGTGTGCCAACACACTGGTACATAATGACTAGCCCCTTCACTGATGATGCTACACGCAAATTCTTTGAAAGTCATAAATATTTTGGATTGGAGGCTGACCAGGTTGGTGTAGTCTGACATATTGTGTCTGTTTCATCTGTTTCGTAATATGTGATAGAGTATGTTGTATACAGGTTACCTTTTTCCAACAAGGCACCATCCCCTGTGTTTCCAAGGATGGCAGATTTATCATGGAGACTCCCTACAGAGTAAGATTTTCATCATATAAAAAAGAAATTAGTAGTACTGCCTCAAGCTACCCGAGTTGTTGTTTTAGACCTTTGACAGCTTGACTTGATTTATTCTTTTAGTTGCGCTTGGTTTTATGTTGACAATGTAATAAAACCTTTCTAGATAGTCATACTTGCCTATGTGCAATGCATATTAAGATCAGTAATATTGTCATATACATTTGGTTGTGTTTATGGAATTATTTATACATTTTTGTTGATTATCTAAGTATATTGTGTGGGAATGGATTCTCTGTTTCTGCAATGCAGGTTGCCAAGGCTCCCGATGGAAATGGAGGAGTTTATGCTGGTATTATCCTTGTGTTGATTGTTTGAGTCTTTGTTGGCCCAGTAATAGATATCTTGCTTATTAGATTTCTTCTTAATATACTTATCAGCTTTGAAATCATCAAAGTTATTGGAGGATATGGCTATGAGAGGCATCAGATATGTTGATTGTTATGGAGTTGATAATGCATTGGTTAGTCCTTGTTTTCTGCAGCGAGATTTATTTCCAGTATAACAATAATGAATTGTTCTTCCATGCAGCTTATTGCTGCACTGTGTTTGTTTATATATTCTGGGTAATGTGCTAGAATTGGTCAAAAGCAGGTTCGTGTTGCTGATCCAACTTTCCTAGGGTTTTTTATTGATAAAGGTGTAGCAGCTGCAGCAAAAGTTGTCCGAAAGGTATTTGCGTATCTTTAATTTTTTTTATCAAGCTACCATAAATTTGATGAGTTTCCTTTTCTGTTGTTGAGTACTAAATAATTCCTCAATCAAATTTGTGTTTTTACCCTCCTTATAGGCATATCCTCAAGAGAAGGTTGGGGTGTTCATTCAGCATGGCAAAGGCGGCCCACTTTCAGTGATTGAATACAGTGAGATGGATCAAACAATGGCCTCTGTTATTAATCAAGAGACTGGACGTCTTCGTTATTGTTGGAGTAATGTATGTTTCAATTTGTCATATATCTCTGTACTCTTTAATTCAATGTAGTTATAAGATAGGTGAACAACATATATGAATGAGCAGCAAGGTAATTCTCCTTGAAATTGGTATGAGTAAAATGTTAAAGATGTTATACCAAGCTCTTTTCTCAATTTTGCTTCCAGGTGTGCCTACATATGTTCACTTTGGATTTTCTGAATCAAGTGGCAAATGGGCTTGAAAAGGACAGCATGTTAGTATTATTACCCTTTTCTTGTGTAGCCTAATGTTCATCCTCTGCATTTATTTTAACTACTTTTAGCAAAGGAAAAATACGCATATTGTTTGCTGTGAGATTTAATCTCTAGTTTCCTGGAGGAATTAATTGCAGTTTATTTTACTAGTTTTTGTGAATCTAGTCATGCTTCCTCCTAGTCCTTGTTAGATTTCTAGCCAAATCATATGGCTCAAAGGGAGAGACACTATTAGATTGATGTTCTCACTAGCCTGAGGCTGAGTCATGTATCTTTACAGGCTTAAACTAGAAAAAGTTTATTAGCAAGCTCTTGCTGTTCATCAAAGATACTTTGAATAAACTAGCTCATGAAATCTAATTTTTGGACTTTCTGTACATAAAATGCGCAGCTATCATCTTGCTGAGAAGAAAATTCCTTCTATCCACGGTTACACCCTGGGGTTGAAGTTAGAGCAGTTTGTATTTGATGCGTTTGCTTATGCTCCATCCACAGCTCTCTTTGAGGTTTCTTCTATATATGAACAATGCCTTAATATAGCATTTGGACAAACAGAATATCAGATGCATTTTATTTTTATTTTAAATTTATTGCTGAATCTATGTTATCAGATTTCACGAGAGGAGGAGTTTGCACCTGTGAAGAATGCCAATGGTAATGGTTCAAATGTTGATACTCCTGATAGTGCTCGGCTCATGGTCCTGCGTCTCCACACTCGCTGGGTAGTTGCTGCCGGTGGTTTCCTCACGCATTCTGTACCATTATATGCAACTGGTAATACATACCATGGATTTTCCTGTTTGAACTTGTAATAAGAATGCGAATTGTATAACTTACATAAAACAAACGGTGGTTCATATATATGATAAATTCGTACAGACGTGAAAACATTGATGTTGGTTTTGCAGGTGTAGAGATTTCTCCCCTTTGTTCTTACGCTGGAGAAAACCTGGAGGCTATATGCCGGGGAAGAACATTCCATGCCCCTTGCGAGATAACATATTAGTTGGCGAGTGTGCTTTTCTGGTTGACAGATTGAGTGGTATTTTTTCCATTGTTGTTTTACCATCATTCATCATTTATTTGGTTGTTGTGTATACCTTGTTGGCATAAAATTTGTACGAGGTTCTTACTCATCTTTATTATTCTTTCTAAATTTTGATTGAATGTTTGTGTACATGCATTTGTGCTTGCCAAGCCATCCCCAAATATCACGTTGGTCACCTGTGGGAGAATCCTCAATCAACCTGGTGATCTCTGATACAATTGGCTGCACTGGATGCAGCATAATATGATGTTACACGGATTTTGAGCAAACTCAGGGCAATGTGTAAACAAAGAATCACTCATAACCAAGTTAATAAAATTCTTTTCAGCATGCACAGAAGCTGCACAACAATATTCCCGGACTGTAACAACAATATCAAGCTTAAATTTGATTGAGAAAGACTTGTACGAGGCCAAACTTGGGCAGTCAACGCCATTGTTTATACTCCCATTTTATTTTATGGAATCAAAATAGCTGGGCAAGTGAACGCAGACCACACAAATTTCCCTTAAAAATAAAACTCTTAACTTGAAAAATGTCAAAGACATGCATATTTTTTCTGGGCCAATGGAGTCTGCTGCCGTGTTGGTTGTGTGGCATCCACTGTCAAATGTAGTCATCTTGTAACGACGATTTTACATAATAATATAATCATAGTTACAAGAATCAGAGTAGGAATTAGAATTAATTTTCGAGGGAGTCGGAATTGGAATGGGTCTAAATCAGACAGGAATCGGTTCAATTGAATCAGCCTGAATCAATTATATACAAAAATTTTAACTTAGTCAAAATTACTAGGTTATTAGTGTAGAATATATCATTTTGATGTAATTTTCATGTTATAATGTGTATTATATTTTATGATATTTTTTAAATATTTTTTGGATTTTTTTAAAATTATTTAAAATTAATTATTATTTTTAACTTTTAGAGGTGAGTCAACTTTTAATTAAAAGAATGTTACTTATATTTCATCCATCATTCTCCCCCCGCCACTGCCTATGTACCCTCTCCCGATCGCCGCCTCCACCGCCCCCCCCCGCCCCGTCGCCCCCTCCTCACTTCCCGCCCCGCCACCCGAACCGCCCTCCCAGCCATATCGCCCCGTCGTCCCCCTCGCCCCCGCCCCACCCCGCCACCCAATCACTGCCCTCGCCTAGTCCTCTGTCGCCTCGTTGCCTCCCTCGCCGCTCGCACTTGCCTCCATCACCGCTCACCCTCGCCGCCCCGTCCCCGTCGTCGGTGCCCCCAGCCCCCGGTTGCCCGTCGCCTCCTTGCCACCTGTCGGAATCGGCCGATTAGAGCCGATTTCAAAATCGGCTCGAATCAGGTAAAATTGGCTCGAATTGCCCGATTCGCGAACCGATTCGAGTCTAGCCGATTTACATGGTTTTTAAATCGGATCGCCACATATCCGATTTATGCATCCCTGAATATAATAGTTTTGTAGATATATTATGTACAGTTTATGTCAACTTGAACTATTTATCCTTCAAAACTAGTTTTATCTAAAATTATATATAAGTACTGAAATTCAAGCGGGCTTGACTTCGACTTGAATTGATTTAGCTTGTGCCTTTTAAACTCGGCTTGATTTTAAAGATAAAAAGCAGTATTTCAACACAGCTAAACTTGACTCTAACTCATTTGATTGGCACCATTAATTATCACTCTCCAAATGATGGTGGCAAAGACTCAGTTAACAAACCGATTAAGATGGAACTTTTTTAGATAAAAGAAATTTTGATACAATGCAATTTTATGTGTTATAATTTATGTAATTATTTTTATGGTACAGTTAGAACTAATTATTTTATGATTTTTCAATTTTTATTATTTGTGTATTTTTATACGTCTTAACTTAAAATATTCATTTAGGTCGTATCCATTTTAATTTTTTGTAACTAATTTATAATATTTTAAAAATAATTATTTTATAATTTATTGTTTTGATATACTTATTTTTGGGTGATTAATTGTCAATGACAGGGAACTTGCTCATAAAACTCTTTTTTTTTTACAAAATCAGCAAATTCGTATTTCCGTGGTCTAGACGCATTTTCAGAAATCCGACTTCCAAATTCCAAATTCTCAAAAAAAAAAATCAACAACAACAATATTTACACCAAATTAGTGATTTGGAGCAGATACCTCATATTAATTTACACTTAACTGAGTCTTAGTTTTGGTTAGCTCAAACACGGCTCCTTTGACAACTTTGAGTTTAAGTCGAACCACAATAATATTATAGTTGTCGAGTTGGTACTAGCTTAAATCATAATTACCAATGCCTTTTTTTCATATAGTTTATGCAAAAAATTAATCTTACAATCAAAATATCTCAAATTAACATAAATATGCCTAAAAAATAATTCAATCATTAATATTAATTGTTCTATCATATTATTTTATAATTTAATTAAATTTATAAAAAGAAACCTAAGATATAAGATCAAAAAAAAATTTTATATCAAATATCAAACTTTAAATTGAGTATGTGCAAGTCGAGCTGACCGAGCCCGCACAGCTCATCACCATTGGATGCTCTACACAAAATATTAAATTCAGTTACCATGCTGGCCGCCTGTACGAGAATCCTCAATCAGCCTGGTAATCTGTGATATACCATAATGTGAAGCACTTGATGCAGCATAATATGATGTTACAGAGAGCTGAGCAAACTTGAGCAATACATAACCTGTGTAAACGAGGAAGCACCCATGATTAATTTTTTCGGTATCCACAGAACCTGTGCAACAACTGACTGTCGGAAAAAGAAACCGTATGAAGATACCGTCAGCCGGCCAAAGAGAGGGAAATGGAAAAAGATCAAAAGCCTTTAAGTTATTGAAAGATGGAAACTTATATTATATTATATATCATCACTAAATTCTGCATGGATATAAAAAATGTGAATCCACAAAATCACTAGAGAGAACCCAACAGTTAAAATATCCAAACATTAGCATAATATCCCACCTCCAAATGCAGCACTACCCGCTGAATACAAAAGAAACGGAGGAAGCTGCCAAAGGAGAAAAAGACTCATAAATTGCAACATAAAGAAAGAGCTACAAATTTTATCTATATGCTAGCAGATTACAACATACTTTATCAACATCCATTTTTTCACTTACTCATATAGAGGTTAAAACAATTCAAAAATTGATACCCAAGGTTCAGTGCTAAGCATTCTACCCTGTTCTAAGGACTAGCTCTTTTGATTGTTGGTTTAACTAATGAAAAAGGCCATTTTCTTTCCATCCACAATTGGTATCCATAGTAAATCTCCATCAATTACTTACTGATAGAAGGTAATGTACTATGCACATGAATATAACACCAAAGCTTTTCAAGATCACCAATTTCCTCACTTTAGTTCAAAACACCATAGTTATATGTAAACTATGTTTGTTTAAAGGTACAGGGGCCTCCTGAATGGCAATATAGTGTATTTTTTATTCAATAGATGTGAATCAGCAGGTTAAGAAAAAGCATTAACCCTTACCTAACACATGCCCATATACAATCGTGATACTCCAACAAAATTTAAGAATCCAACACATGCTCTAATTTTGACTAACACATGACAAAAAAGTAAAACTATACGGCTTTGGCAATAACAAATGAAAATTTTCATGGAAGCCATAGTTTGTAAACAATCACCAGTTCAAGCAGTGTCTACCTCAATAGGCAACAATAGGAAGTCGTCTTATGACCAAAAGTTAAGATCATGAAAATTCGAAAAATGAAAGCAAATAGCAACAATCATTAAAATAAAAAAAATATTGAATAAATACCCCAATAGTGAACTGTAACCATTTAGGTCCCTTCACATGTTTTTGAATAAATGGAATCCCTGCAAGACAAACAATAAAAATAATATCAAAAGAACCTTCAATTGACAGGCTAGATTACAAATTGATACAATTTGGGACAGAATTTAAGCATTAGTAGTGTGTACCACAATCCTAATGCAGAAAAATACACAATGGAAATGAAGCTGCATAGACTACCTGTATTAAAACCATGGACTGCGCTAAGCATTGCACCAACACCAGTTCCAAACTGGAAACACACAAAGACGGATGAGTTTCCCAATATGATAAAATGGTGATTAAATTACAAAAATAAATAGACAACAAATTCCTACATCACATTTAACAGGAGCAGTGACCGAGGGATGACATGGAATTTTATTTTATTTTATTTTATTTTTATTTTTTCAAAGTTATGGAGATACAGATTCACCACCTTTCTTTTTCGTGCAATACTCTCTCCTAATTTCCACAGCCATGCATTATTTTCATCCACCTGATCCCATAAACTATAAACACATTCAATGCATGTTTACATGCTTCTACTACTTATTTTTTATCCAGCTGATTCTAAATAATTGAACTTGGTACTAAACATGCTATCCCTCCATTACATCCCATCAAAGACCATGTCAACATTTAATTCCAAATTTTCCATGTCCTTCCATGCCACCTCCATCCACATCCTATTAACCATTCCACAGTCCATGCTTATATGACAGCAACATACTACTCACACCTTAACAAGCAATCCGGCCATTATCTCTCCAAATTGTAACATTTTCCATCTCCTCAAAATATAACCCAATTCCACAATACAACAACTAGCAAATTACAATAAAACAACACAATTCCTCTTAAGGAAAGGCATCCCAAATTAAATCATTCTCCGACTTTTAATTTCTTGACTAGAATCTGGCCAGTATCGCTCCAAATTGCAACATTCTCCGTCTTATCAATATACAACCCAAGTCCACAACACAAAAACTAACGAATTGCAATAACACAGCATACTCTCTCTTTACAATTCAGGGAGGTACACAAGTAACAATGTAGAAGGAGACGTACTACTATCTCTATCCCAGACGTAACCACTCCCCTTGTCTACTCAACCAAAAATCCAATCCCACAATAAAAAAAAAACATTTACATCAAAATTGGCAACTAGGAGAAGAAATTCATACCACGGCGGTCATGTCATGCAGCACCGACGTTATCGTCCACTCTCCGGCCCCCTGCAAACATTCATGCACACATCAAAACCCATCCCCAAAGCTCAAACGCGAGGCAAAACAAAAGATGCCATACCGAATGCGAAGGGTCGACGAGGGAGAGACACCGGGGGCAGCGCGGGGATCCGAGGCCGGGGTTGATGGTAGGGTCGTGGTGGAGGTTCCCCGACCGCAGCTTCTGCTCGTAGACCTCCCTCGTCCCCATCGACCTCTCCACTCCTTCGCCGGCGGCGGGAAAGGGGAGAGCGTCACCGGAGATATTTCCGAACAGGGAAGATCGATAAACCCTAACGGGCAAACCAGGCCGGCTGTACCCGGTAAACCGGTTGCATTTTTGAAAAATATTATAAATATCAAAGTTTCAATATTTCTTTTTATCACACACGACCAAAATATTAAATTTATATTATATACAGGTTTTTGAATTTTATTTCAGGTGTAGTAAATTTATATATTTTAAGAATATTTAATCCATAATATTTATTTTATTAATATAAATACCGTTGATCAATTCATATATTTTAAGAATATTTGGCTCATAATATTTATTTTATTAATATTAATACCCTGATCTAACTTTACAATTTTTTAAACATATTTTTTTACATTTTACATGGTGGTTAATATTTCATTTTTTAAATTTATTCTTAATAAAAATATATTAGATAGGACAAAAGTTTTAATTTCTAATAAAATATGTCAATATCAAATTCAAATTTCAAACACCTACAAATATATATATTTATTTTATTTTATATTTTGATGGTCCAAAATTCAATAAAAAATATTTTTTATTTTTTAGCTCATCATCAATAATATAATTTAGTGTAACACCCTAAATCCGGTTCATACTCGTGAACCAAACCGGCATGTTACAGGCCCCGGTTAGGTCGGCTAACGCGAACCTAACTCGTGCGGATCCAATCTCGGCGTCTTAA
>JAURVB010011261.1:0-22080 GCA_033002965.1 Piper betle | reverse complement strand
TATTATGATATATAATGGATCGTAAAATTAGTTTTAGGTCGTTTACCACGTTAGGACGCGTTACGGGCATTTTGGGTGGGTTGATAGTTCTAGAACATATCATTATGATTTTTTGGTGTTGTTTGATTTTATGGGATTTTTCCCAAATTTTTTTAGAATTTTTTACGACTTAAATATTATTTTTGACTCGAGTTGGAGACGAGTCAAGTAATATTTACGACTTTGCCACCACACACCCCCGCGCCCTTCTTTTCTTCCCCAAACCCTTGCCCGACGCAGCCCTTGTGCACGTCGCCGCCACCGCTGCCGGCGCCGCCCAGCTACCGATCGTCGTCGCATAGCCCCGCGACGACGTCGCCATGCTGCCCGACCAGGTCCAGCCCCAATCGGGCCGCCTCGACGCGAGGAAGCCACGCCGTGACGCCGGGCCCGCGTTGCGCTTCTGTCGCCTATTCCGCCTCCGCGGTCGGTCGGTCACCTCAGCACCCTCAGCCCTCCAGCCACCTTCCCCGACCGGAACAGAGGCCATCGCTGTCGTGGCCGGCCGGATCTAGCCACCATCACTGCCGGCTCGATTTTATGCATTTTCTGGCGAGCCGCCACCTCCGTTGGCCGCATTGACCTCGTAGATGAGTCGGGCTCGTTGAGCCAGTTCCAAGGGTACCCAACACAACCACTTTCCGGCCAGTAGACCCCGCCAGCGAATCGTCCGTGGGGCTCATCCAGTCGAGCCCGATTGAGCGTCAAATTTGAGCTCCGAGACACGCGATGGAACCCTAGCCATCGCCGATTGCCGACTACGTGAGGTATAATTACCTCTGATTGAGTTATTTAAAATTGATTATGATTGTTAGCATAGCATGCTAGAATTAACTAGTTGTCATGATGAATGTCATACTATGAATGAAGTAAAGATGTGCATGATGAGATTAAGTAAGTGATCTAATGAGATGAAGTATAAGCATGCTAATTGAGCACGATGTAACTTAGGAAACACGATAAATTGGAATGAATAGGATGATAGAATTATTTTTACTTTTATGATTATTGATTATTGATCGATTATTTGAGGGATGATTATTATGTCGTGTGATATTCATTGATTTTGATGCATCATGTAGTTAGTGGGCGTTAGTATTTAGTTTTGATGTGTAGGTACGGAGTAGGAGCTCGCCGCCTAGGCGCGATGACACGCTTGGAGCTTCTTCCAGGTCCGTTTAGGACTCGCCTCTGTTTTACGCTCTTCTATTGTATGTTTATTTTATTATCTACAGGACGGGTTAAGTGGCATTTTATCGGATCCCACTTAACTCGGGCCATTTAACCGAACAGTTTTTGGATTAATAACCCCTCGAGGATGAGATCCCTCGAGGATGATTTCGAAAACAAGATCCACCACAAGTTGCCTTCGGGCCTATTATATAAATCCCTACCTAGCCCTATATATATATATATATATATATATATATATATATATATATATATATATATGTAGTTTTTGCATTTTTCAGTGAGACGAGAGATAGAGAAACAGACTGCACGTACCATGAGCAGATGCCGTGACAGTTAAAGCGGGCTCTGGATTAGTGCCAGCGGACTATTCCATTCCCGAGGGATCCTGACAACTCCACGTTTGAGTTCCTCACGCCCAGAGAACGTGGAGGTTTACGGGTACTGTTTAGTACAGCGCATGTTCGGACTTGTGGTACAAAGGGTACTAAAGGCAACTGCCTGAGAGTACTCAGCCTTCGTGCTCAAGGCCAGGAGAAATATGGAGGTAAGGAGAGGGCTTAGGATAAAGTTTTACGTGAAGTACTGAAAATGAAGTGTCGTGAGTGGCACAGTACCAGATAGATCGGGATGCTACCGGGTCTGCAGCCCAGTGGCTCTTCAGTAGTGCCCTTCAGAGTGTTCACGTGGAGCATATGATGTTTTCTTTCATATGAGAGTTTGCTCTCATAGCCAGCTTGTTATAGTTATTTTATTTTTCGGATCAGTAACACTTGTTACTGACGTGTTTTTATACTATATATAGGTAACAATTATGAGTTGGAGGAGCCAGTTGGACGGAGGAGCACTGTTGTCGCTTGCACACATGTCAGTCAATTGAGTGTTTATATTGTGTTATGATATTATTATATGGTGTGAATAAATGCTTGAAATATGATGATGTGACGTGATTAGTTGTTAAAACATGATGTTATGACATGATGAAATGCTAAGACATGATGACAAGAGGTGAGATGTAATCAGAGTGCGCAACAGAAGTGTAGCCCAAGTTTTATAATGAATATACAATATATTAGATTACGTGTGATTAAAATTGTTGATATATGCATATTTATTGGTATATATCGTTTTGACAGGGTAGACCCTAATTGCACTTTTAGGGGAGATTCTGTCCGTTTTATTTTAGAATTTTCATTGAGTTTGATCGTAATTGTATTAGTGTGTGTTTGAATTGCATGTCGTTCATGTAGTACCATGTTAGGGTTTGTGCATTCATCAATGCATTGCGAGTTGTATCTTCATCTTAAGACGCCAAGATTGGATCCTCATGAGTTAGGTTCGGGTTAGCCGATGAGTTAGGTTCGAGTTAGCCGACCTAACCGGGGCCTGTAGCATACCCGTTTGGTTCACGAGCGTGGACCGGATTTGGGGTGTTACAAAATCAATAACAAAATTTATCACTAGGGTAACATTCATAGAGTTTGATTTGCGAAGGCATACGATGAAACCAATTTAGAGAGTCTATAAAGTAAAAAATGAATTAAAAGCCTGGAACAAGAAAAAAAAGAGAGGGAGAAGTATAACACAAACATTTTACCTGGTTTTGATATTTAAAGCCAGTAGTATCGAGTATATTTCGTTGACAAGTATTAAATGACAACTCAATCAAGCCAGTAGTACCGAGTATATTACGTAGATTTATATTACTCGAGCAGTTTCAAGTAGAGTCCATAAAGAGTTGTACACAATACAAACAAGTTAAGTGTCAGCACATTGACGCAGCAGATCATTTTCAAGAAAGTGAGCAAACTTGTCCACATAAGCCTGATTCCAATCCCTGCTTGAGAACAACTTCTTCATCTCCAATGCCCTTGCTCTAATGGGCCCACCAGCCTCGTCCACCAATACCAGCCTTATAGACCTTGCCACATCCTCCCCAGTGTAGGACCCACTGATGTCGTCCCTTGGCACCTCCACACCAAACCCACTCTCCACCATAGACCTGCAATTCAACCCTTGGTCTATCACCGTTGGCAGCCCAACAAGCGGCTTCCCCTGGCCCACACTCTCCACAATCGAGGAAACCCCACAATGGGTCAAGTACCCACCCACAGCCCGATGGGCCAAGATCAACAGCTGTGGTGCCCACCCCCTGACAACCATCCCCCGGTCCATCACCCGCTCTTCAAAGCCCACCGGTACTCGGGCCCATCACGATAAGCCCATATGAAAGGAAGCCCAGACATCTCCAAGCCCGTCGCCAACTCGGTCACCTGTTCGCGTCCGAGCCTCACTTCGCTCCCGAACGCGACGTAGACCGTCGTCCCCGGCAGCTGCCCATCCAACCACTCCATTTCCCCGCCACTACCGCCGCCGCCGGTGTCGTCGTCCGGCCGAAGTAGGCCAGTCGGTAAGACGGGCTTGTTGAAAAGCTTGGGGAGCAATCGGAGGAAGTCGGGCTCGAGCTCTGTGCAGGATCGGACGATGACGGCGTCAGCGCAGGCGATGAGGGCGCGGATTCGGGCGACGTCGGAGATGCCGGCGGAGTTTGGGAGGAACTGGAGGTAGACGCAATCGGCCTCGTGGCGGCGGTAGGTGATTTGGGTCGGGAAGGGGATCCATGGAGCCGGGGTGGTGAGGTCCGCCGGCGAGGATGGCCAGGTCGCCGGCGACTCACCTGTGGGGGCCGGGCCGATGGTGGCGAGCATAGCGGGGTGTACGATGGAGAAGAAGATGGTGCGGACGCCGTGGGAGCGGGCGAGGGGCGGGAGCCAGTTGAAGAGGAAGTCGCAGATGATGACGTCGGGGGCAGCAGCGTCGAGGAAGGCGGAAAGAGGTCCGGCAAGCTGGTCGGCGGCAAGTTTGAGATGGTCCATCTTGTCGGGGGGAATATCCACGGTGGCTTCTGCGGCGGGGGGAAGGCCGTCAACGGTGGTAGACATGGGGAGTGGGGCGAGATGGAGGAGGGAGGAGAGATGGGGAGGGATGGGTGGTAGCCTCGCGAGGTTGCGGGGGGTGGAGAGGAAGGAGACCTTGATCCGGCGGCGGCGGCGGCAAGCAGTACTGTTGATGAGCGACTTGGAGAGCTCCAAGAAGGGGAGGAAGTGACCAAAGGCCAGCCATGGGAGCATTGCAATGTGAAGCTCTTCTCCTTCTTCTAACTTCATGTTGGAGGATTTGATTCTCGCTCACTGATATTATTTGGAAGCTCGAGACAAACGCACATGCATCCCTGGCAATGACATTTTCATTATTTAAATTAAATAAATTTAGGTCCTCCGTGGAGCGAGCGTCTCCGCCGTTTATTCTCGGGATGATGGACGACGGCGTTTCCACCGGTATCACTTAAATATGATTTATTTAAATTTAGAAAATCACCGGCCTTTTTTGCCCGATTATAAATTGCCAAAATTACTAAACTACTAGAATATGAATACATATAAACAATATTTAAAGTATATTAAATAATGAAAACCGTGCATTAATGTCTTATTTTCTAAAGCTTTTCTTTTACTTTACTTGAAACCGAAAAACAAGACAAAAATTCAAGTTGAAATTTTGTTTTTCAAGTTGATAAACCATTTTTTCATAAATAATAAATTTCATCAAACTTTAGTGGGTAAAAAAATGATTGGCTTTCCAAAACCATAAAATACCCTACTTTATATAGGCCTCCATTTTGGTTGATTAATTAAAAAATTAGAAATGATTAAATATTTTGAAACAAACGGATTTTACTACATGTATTTTTTTAACAATAAAGATTACTCCCCGATATCAAATTTATATTTGCTCAATATTCAACTCAATTTTAGCTCAAGATTTTGGTCAAAGCTCAAATTAAGGGAATATAAGCATGCCTCTATTTAGCGTGACTAAACTTGATTCAAAATTCAACAAACTATATTAAATATATGGTTATATATATTTTTGTATAATAATTTACATAGAATATATGGAATAATCAATAAAATCATGTCATGTTGATGATTTTACATGATAATACAATGGTTTTACACATGTACAAATTATTTGGTATGTAGAAGATACTCAAGGTTAAACTATTTAATCCTTTAAAATCAATTTTGTCTTTAGTTAAATTATAGTGAAGAAAATATAAATCAATATATTTGAGCTTCGCTTTCAACTTACTCAATTTAGATCTAAGACAAATAAGTTTGAGTATAGATTATGTTAACTTGATCATTCGGTTAATACTCCCAATTGATTCTATAGACATTGAGGACATCCATGACAACTGTTAAATTAAACCCAGCCTCGTACAAAATAAAGAGAAAAAGACGGGGAGTCCTTACTAAATGCGAGCATCCCTATTTCTACCTTAAAACTTTGATAAAGTTTAGACTTTATTTTACGGCGGGTATCATTTAATGGGTAAACTAAAGAGAATTAAAACCATGCATCTTTTCTTAGGCAAGATTACGGGTAAACCATAAGTAGAATTTTCAGACCTAACATTCCGTCCGTCTTATTCTAAGACGACCAAACCAAATTTCCGAAAAACCTCTCACAAACAATCTTTGCACCCAAAAATTTCTAGTAGCCAAAGTGAATTGAATCAAAATATTTTGTCTCGGTTTGACGAGAACAAAATTTATAATAACTATATTAAAATTAATTATGGTTTTAAATATGAATGCGAGCAGTTTGGCGCAAATCAAGACGGCTCAATGAGAGTCCACCTAGTTAATATTTAATAATGTAGTCCACCACAATTGTATGCAATAAAAGAAATTCACTAATGTATGACGCTGTTGTGAAAATAATAGCAGGGTGTCATCGTGATTTGTGCCCAACTGGTTGCAGTCATATATAAAGCCATGGAGGTTGCAGTCATATATAAAGCCATGGAGGTACACTGTCAGATGAGATCTCAATCAAGGCTTGTCCCGTTCTTCACTTTTCTCGCATCTCGACAAGACGCTATCATTCATCCCTTTCATGAAGCACACCTTTTTCAACCCTTCCCGTATGTAAAAAAATTTCAAATGTTGATGTACGGCAGTTTTGGTTTGAGAAAAATGAAAAGTAGTTAGCCATGAATCATCAAATTCATTTTAATCACGAATAAACTGAACTATTTTATAATCAAAGACATTAATTATATTTACTTTGGAAAGAGTACGGGCAATGAAAATGTTTATCTACTAATTTATATATAAAAGTTTAGGCATTCAAAAGCTTCTTCAAAATGGATCTGTGGCGCACTGGCAGCACATATGAAGGTTGCAAATTTGATTCACGCCCGGATCAATCACTGAATTTCCAACAATTCTTAATCTATTTTTGTAATATTTTAGGATATGCAATTTCATGGATTTTTTTTCTAATGGTTTTAGGACACTCATTTTTGGTTTATGTTTTTTTTAAGGATATCAAATGAGTAAGAATGAAGTCCAATGTAAATGTCACATTCCTAATAATAGATCAAAAGCACTTCGAAGGTCGGATGAATGGTGATTTGTCACCAATTTTGACCACCAATTTGTTAGTTAAAAATTATTTCAAAAATTTTTATCATCGATTCATCACCGAATTTTGGTGACAAATATTGACTACCAATCTATGTCTCTATTTTTCGATGACCATGAGTCACCGTTTTGTCATTAAAATTCAGTGATAATTTATCATTGAATTTGTCACCAAAATATTTCAATAACAAGGTGGTACCATTTTGCAAAAGTGTCTGTTATCAAAATTTTCGGAAATAAATTCAGGGACAAACACCTTTTGTTAACAAATTTTACTCTTTTTCGGTGACAAAAGGGAATTTTTTTGAAAAATCATCCTCAAACCAATTAAACATAAATTAAGTCTATTCAAAACTTTTATCTTACTTTAATTTAAAATAAAAAATTATATTGCATATATTTGAATAAGATGACCATAAATAAATTATTATTAACAAATTGTAAAGTTTAATTAATTGGATGTAATAATAAGTATTACAAATGACTTATAAAATTATGAATATAAAGTTTTATATGCATACGTTCAATATATTATGTTAAATCTGGTTGAACTCGGTTCCACCTAGTCGAACCATTTGTATCATGTACCCCCTAAAAATCAAGTATGGTGTCCGATATAGTATGGTGCCAATATAGTATTTAAAACTATGTCCGATATAGAAATTGCCGTACAAGAATACGAATTAATATACACAATATTTATAGTGTATTAAATAATTAAAATAGTGCATTAATGTCTTATTTTCTAAAGCTTTTCTTTTACTTTACTTGAAACTGAAAAACAAAAAAAACAAAAATTCAAGTTGAAATTTGTTTTTTCAAATTGATAAACCATATTTTCATAAATGACAAATCTCATCAAACTCAACTTGACTTTCCAAAACTGAAAGCATATTGACAAGCACATCTCAATCAAGGCTTGTACTGTTCCTCACTTTTCTCACATCTTGAGAAGATGTTCATCACTCATCTCTTCCATGAAAATCGCCTTTTTCTTCCCTTCTAACATGTAAAAAAATTCCAATCTTTTCTTTCAATGCAAAAATATTCCAAATCCAATTTATTATGACAATCAAGGACCTTAAATTATGTAGTTTCCAAAAATGTTGTGAGATGTAGTTATATCATTTCTAGCATAACTACAAATATTTTACATGATAATTGACTATATTATTACAATTCTCATGTATCAATTCATCAAATTGGATCCATGTCTGATTCAACAAATTTTCAATCACCCAATTTTCAGCATTTCCCCCTATTTTTAATGTTTTAGGACATGCAATTTTGTGGGTTCTTATCAATATTTTAGGGATGCATTTTTTTTAAAATAGAATATCAAATGGGTAAGAATGAAGTCCAGTGTAAATATTGCATTCATAGTGATAGGTCAATATCATTTAGACAGTCGGATGAATGTAAAATTGACAATCTTAAACCCTAACCAGAAGTGTAGTTTAAAAACTCAAGATTCAAATTCATTAGTATATAAATATTTATATATAAAAATTAAAAATAATAGTATCTTGACCTATAAAGAAGCCATGGATCGAGCAACCTCATCGAGTTCCAAATGACAAATAACATCAATAAATGCATGATATACCTCAATTGACTACAAAATTATTCAAAGTTAAAAAGAAAAAATATAAAATTGTTAAAAAAGTCATAAAAGTATGTAAGTCAAATGAGAACATACAATGGTAGATTCAGGGTGATAACGAGTTTGAGGATTAAGTATATTTGGTGCAGCATGAAGAGGATGACAAAATTGATTCGCCCATCTCTTGGTAATGATGTTAATAAATAATTTATATCATTCTACTTTCATGTCATGTACCTCTTTTATTTTTTATAGTCTTTTGTATTTCATCATAAATATATGGCATTGGAGGCCTTTTATCACTGTCTACCAATCTCAAAAATAAAACAAGTGGCTTAATTATTTTATACACAAATTCCATCTTCTTCCAAAATTTGCACTTAAGACAATATTTTCAGCTGCTATTTTATCCTCATCTTTTGCAAACTTAAATGATGAATAGATTTCAAAGACAAGCATCTTTTTCAATGCATTATTATGTTCTAAGAAATTAGCAAGTGTCAAAAAGTGAGTACCAAATCGAGTAGTCCAGGTCTCACTAATTCATGCCCATTTGCAAAATTATTTCATATAAGAGCCAAGAACCATGAGTGGTTGTACGTTAGTTTTGTGACTTTTTGTACATTTATAATGCATGTTCCAACTTTCTTGATTTTTGCAAAGTCTTTAAGTATCAAGTTTATACAATGGGCAGCACACGAAGTCTAAAATAAATATGGTCTCTTATGTTATAGCATCCTCTCAGCAGCTTTGTATGCCGAAGCATTATCAATAATGACCTGCACAACGTTTTCTATTGTACCAAATTGATATAGAAGAATCGAGCAATAGCTGTGTGTAATTGTTCTTTTGCTTTCTTTTCTATTGCCGTAGAAATTCTCATTTGCTTTGATGCACTCTTCTTCTCACTTTCTACAAAAGATGTCTTCCTCTTCCCAATAGACTTAGGGCACCCAATATCTTTTTTGTTTATTTTGCTCCCGAACTTCAATATCTTCAATAACTGAATCATTCAAACCATATGACCTTATTTCTCTAATCCTTTCTTTTTCTTTGTTGGCCTTTTTCCACACTTTTGAAATAATTTTTCATTTTTTGTACATCTGCTTCAGGAACTTTCTTACAAGCAACAACATTTCCTTTGATTCCAATAATATGTTGCTTGAAGCGATATATCCCTCCACTTATAATTTTTTTACAAAAGTCATAGGTGACTTGCTTCTTAGATCGTCAACTAGTGTGTCATATTCCCAACCAATATCCATCTTACCTATACAAATCTGGCAATGATAAAAAATACAATAACAGCTAAATTCAAAATCTAAGTGAGTGCCAAAATGGTAAGATAGCTTGAGATCATAAATTAAATTAAACAACCATCAAGTAGGCCAGCGACAACATCAAATCATATATCAGAAGAAACAACAAATCTGCACAATATAGAATAGAAACATTAGCTAAATTCAAATCGTATATTAGAACAAATAAGTCTGCACAATGATGATACAAAATTAATTGAAGTAAACAATCATCAGTGAGCCAATGACGATACAAAATTATAAACTAGAACAACTACCAAATGTGTACAATATCGAATTTCTTCCAACAACGACATTGATAATTGAGATCATAAATTATAGTAATCAACCATCAATAAATCTGCAAAAATCAATGGCGACATTGTCTAGTAACAACGCCAAAGACCAGCAAAAATCATACCCTACATCAAACAAAAAATTCGCACACTAATTATACCATATTAAAATTTACAGCAAAAATCATACCATATCAAAAAAATGAGCACAAAATTCATCATCAACACCCGCATCAACAAACAGCCGCTAGAATAAACACCCAATTTGCACAGCATACAATTTTGTACCAAATTAGAACATATAGAAATGGCAAGCATGAAATTTTTTTCTTTAAAAAATTGCATCTTTACAAATGCTGGAGGGAAGGGACAACGACAGACCAACAGAGGGAAGGCAGAGGCAAAGGGTGGCAATGGAGGGAGGGGCGGAGGCAAGGGGTCGGCTGTGAGATCCCTCAACTTAATCTCACATCTAATACCTACTGAGAGATCCTGTTTATAAGTGGGAATGGACTATAGATCTTGAACTTCCGGGGTACCCATTTTAAAGAGATGACTTAGCCCATTACGTTGCACTTTGGGCTGGGTCGTTACAAATGGTATCAGAGCCGACCTGGTTCCGTGTTAGATGGTGGGATGGACTAGGGACGTTGGCTAGGCTGCCGGTCACGGGCCAAAAAAGGTCGTGGGCTGGGGTTAGCAACGGGCCAAAACTAGAAACGTTGGCTAGGTTGCCGGTCACGGGCCAGAAAGGACGTGAGTTGGGGCTAGCAACGGGCCAAGAATAGGCATTTCGGGGATGAAATTTCCTAAGGTGGGTGGATTGTGAGATCCCTCAACTTAGTCCCACATCTAATACCTACTAGGAGAAGTTCCTGTTTATAAGTGGGAATGGACTAGAGATCTTTAACTTTCGGGGTACCCATTTTAAAGAAATGACTTGGCCCATTACGTTCCACTTTGGGCTGGGTCGTTACAAATGGTATCAGAGCCGACCTGGTTCCATGTTAGATCGTAGGCTGGATTAGAAACGTTGGCTAGGCTGCCGGTCACGGGCCAGAAAGGTCGTGGGCTGGGGCTAGCAACGGGCCAAGAATAGGCATTTCGGGGACGAAATATCCTAAGGTAGGTGGATTGTGAGATCCCTCAACTTAGTCTCACATCTAATACCTACTGAGAGATCTTATTTATAAGTGGGAATGGACTATAGATCTTGAACTTCCGGGTGTACCACATTTTAAAGAGATGACTTAGCCCATTACGTTGCACTTTGGGTTGGGTCGTTACATCGGCGAGAAGGGGCAGCCGTAGACAGGCAGATGCAAGGGGTAGCGGCGGAGGGAGGGGTGGACGCAAGGGATGGCACGTGACAGGTCGATGCGACGACAGGGCGAAGGGAGGGGGGCGCAAGGTGCGGCGGACGGCAGAACGAGGGCGAAGTCGGGAGGCGATCAAGCGGGTGGGCTGATGGGCAGAGGGAGGGGCGAAGAGGTAGATTTTAGGTCTATTAAAATTTTGATTCCACTTTTACTCATGTGTAAATAATAAATTTAATATCATATCAAGGGTATTTTTGTCATTTACCTATATAAACCGATTCTTCCCAATTTACCCCGATTCCAAATCGGCCATAAATTGGTCAGAATTAGGGTGAATCGGCCGATCGTGGGCCCATGTCAAAAAGCCCAGAAGAAAGGAAGCCCACGGCATCTCCAAGCCCATGGCCAATTCGGTCACATGTTCCTGTCCGAGTGTCACCGTCGACCCTGTCGGCTGCCTGTCCAACCACTCTATTTCCCGGCCACTGCTGCCGCCTGCAGCAAAGAAATCATGAAGCTGGAGCAGGCTGATGGGTATGAGGGACAGGCTTTTTGTACACCTCAGAGAGGACTCGGAGGAAGCCCAGCTCGGTGCAGCATCGAACGATGGCGGCGCGTGCAATGGCGCCTTGGGTGCGGGCAGCCTCGGAGATGAATTGGAAAGCTCTTACACAAAATTTTTTATTAACACTTTATAAGTGAAAATATATTTAAACTTAACAAATGGTACACATTGATCCCGCTTTAAGCGTGCATATTCATGCTTAATTAGTTAGCTAATTTTTAGCAAGTGGGATACAATTTTGGAGAAATTCACTTACTAAGCCTTAATTAAATCCCTACTTATTTTAAGGGTGTGGCTAAAAATTTTTCCTCTAAGAAATAGAATAATCAACCGAAATTTATGCAGGGCAAAAGAAATTTAATATTACATAGGCCGCCATAAAAATGAAAATGACGTGGGGGCTCCATCTAGTGCCCCCAACGAGCTGTAGAGTAGCTGAATTTTAAACATTACAATACTTGTAACCATATTGACAAGCATGTTGACGAGCACATCTCAACCAAGCCTTGTACAGTTCTTCACTTTTCTCACATCTCCACAGAAAATGTTCATCATTCATCTCTTCCATCAAAATCACACCTTTTTTTTTAATCTTCTAGCCTGTAAAAGTATTCCAATTCTTGATGTTACGGCAGTTTGGTTTTTAGAAAAATGAAAATTGGTTAGCCATGAATCATCAAATTCATTTTAATCAAGACTCAACTGAAAGTATTATAATAATCAAGGACCCCAAATTATATTTTGTTTATAAAAAGTAGGGGCAATGAAATTTTTTATCTAATAATTTATATATAAAAGTTGGGCATTCAAAACTTTGTCGAAATGGATCCGTGGCACAATGGCAACTCATCTAAAGGTTGCAGGCTAGGGACTCACGTAGGGATCAATCACCCAATTGTATCGAAAGCATTTAGAGAGTTGGATGAACGCTTAAGTGATTGTCCTAAACCCTAACCGGAAGATGTCAAGTACAACAAAAATATCGCATTCATAGTAACAGAACCAAGTCATTCAAACAATTAATTTAGAAGATATAGTTTCACAAAAGATGAAATTATAGCACTAAAAAGTTCAACTTTATTCCACATTTTTATGAAGTAACAAAGGTAGTGCATTTAACAACACACAGTCCAGACAAGTAAAATTATCAACCTGCATCCGGACACTTCAATGAGAGTTCTTTCATGGATGGAATGCAACTCCAACTCTATTCTTTTGTACAACATTTTGTAGAGGTGGACCAAGGTATAATTATTTTGGGTACACACACATCCCCCACACTCAGAGAACTCATCACATTCTTCTTTTTTTTCTTGAACCTTGAAATATAAGGCATACTCTTGCAGGATTGAGAAGTGGTGAAAAGCATAAGAGCATTTCCATGTGATCATTATAATGAACTTAGAAGTGTATGGCTCCGCCGGCGACTATACTGGAGGAGACTTCCATATGTTCTGTCCCATACTCCAATGAAAAGGGATTCCGTGTCTGGGCTGAAGGAAACACCAGATATCTCTCCAAAGAAATCAATTTCCTGCTGTCTTTCATACCCATTTTTCACATCATACACATGGACGAAATCAGCAGGTTCTGCCATGGCCATGAATTGACCATCAGACGTGAAGCGGATGGACCGAATAGCACCAAGGTTTCCCTTCAACACCATGACTGCTTTGGCCGGGTATCGTGCATCCCATACACGGCATGTCTTGTCCTGATTTCCTGTTGCAAAGATGTGCCCGTCTGGGTGCCATGCTGATGCAAATGAGAAATCCAGATGGCCACACAAAGGTGCAATACTCTGTCAAAAAGGAGTAACCATATTTAGTTTTTCTCAATTTGCTAGTGTTTAACGTCCATATTTGAATTAATTAGATGTCATGTGGCATGAATAACAGGAAAAAAACAAAGGTACTACAATGACAGGACTCCACATAGTGAATTTGTGCACTTTTTTTGGAATAATTTGTCCCCTAGTTTGAAAGCTCATAGGGCAAGTATTGAATGGTAGTCAGATTCGTTAGGTTTAAAAAAAAGCTGACCCAAAACAAAAGGCAGTGAACAAGATTAACTCTTCAGCAACACTCAACATTTCAGTGTTTTCAAGATCAAGCATCTCAGACACTACCCTCAAAAGTGTAGAAACTATTCAAAAGTTGCTCCCCCATTAATTGGCATGATAAAAATGGAAATGATATCCAAGGCACACAAAAAGCAATTGAAGTCTGTCTCTCCTAATTTGCTTAGGGAAAGCATCATATCCCTAATAAATAGAACACAAATATCTTTTGTGCTGGACACAATAGACTCGCTACAAAATATGTATATTCTTGTTTCTCATATAATTTGATACACTGTCTATCGGAAGGGTAAGAATGCCATAAGCTCTAATTAGAGTAATTGATACCCAGAGTACATAAGCAGGAGCAAAGCATTCATCTTGAGAAACTAGCAGCAAAAAGAAGACACAAGAAAAAGTGAGAGTACCTTCCCAGTTTTCGAATCAACAAGCATCCCCTCAGGATTGTCCCCAACTATGACAAGAAGCTTACCATCTGGACTCAACGAGGTGTGCTGCACAAGAGAATTTTGAAATAAAAACAATATGCACTGAAAACGATCCACAACAGTTTCTTTAATTCAAATGGTAATTTATTAACTGAGTATTTTTCCTGTCATTCACAAAAATTGACGGCCAAAACTCACATTTACTGGCCAAGGGAAGGAGAAATGCTTGCAAAGTTGAAACTTCTCCATATCATAGTCTCGAACTCCAGAGTCATTATTTGACGCCATGAAATGAACAGCACCACTGCATAGTGCACGTAGATATAATTAATTCCTACATTCTTAGCCAAGTTATTAATCAAGAGCAGAACTCTTACATACCTGGAGCTGTCATAAATGTCAACGGCATTTGTGATTGCATTATCATCATATGTAGTCCGGCAACAAAAACTTACACCCTTTCTATCTAAAAACTGCACCAAGGAAAAATACATTAAAATGCATTCATGGCGGACAAGTTGTTATAGAAATCAGTGCATCAAAACTGAAGACCAAAGAGAGAAAAATTATCTTTGTAAGTAGAATATGATCAACATATTTGATAAAAAAATATCTTCAGAAAATATAGAGAATAGCAAAGCAATATATTTTTAGAACACTTTAGGTCTTCTACAAATCAATTACAAGGTTACTTGTCAAAGCAACTCAAATTACAGAGGATAACCAGCAAAGACAAAGAGTCTGCTTAATCACCTTGCAAATAAGCTCTCCTTGAAACCCTCCAGCAACAAGTAGATTATCTCTCACAGACAACGTACTAACTTGGGTCTGAGTAAATCCTTCCAAAAGGCTACCTGGGTGTTTCTACAATACAATGTCATGTCACAAGTAAAGTGGATTTAGATTAGCAAAGATTAAAATTGCAACTATTCACAATCAACAAGCAACAGTAATAACATAGTCCATGAACCAAAAAGTACCTCAGAAGGAGCCACATGCCCTGAAACATTGAGAACTTCTGACTTGTTGTGAGTCAAAGCAGACCAATGAATGACAGAAAAATGTGACATAAGATAAACATCGTGCTTTGAGGTTGACCAGACTAGGTTCCTAAGCTGAAAGAAGGAGCAAAAGAACAGGCACCTTAAGCACATTAAACTCTCAGTTATACACTGTCAACCAACATATCTGCTAACTATCCTGCAACAGAAATAATTTATTTGGTAATGGGGCAGTGGAAGAAGTGTGTGCCTGATAATTATGACCTTGACTATTTATCTCATTGTCACATGTGTTATCTCAGGAAAGCAGAGATGGGTGATATGGAAACACGATCAAACCAATAGCTACATTCCTGATGAATGCAATCTCCAAATTTTAATCCTTTCCTGTGATGTGTATTAGTGTATTAGCACGCTAATACATTATGCCAATAAAAATGTCGAAAATGAAGCATGGAGCACCATTTCTAAAGACATTATTTACAAAATCACTATATAACATATCGCACATGCCTCAAAGACTCCACTCTGTGAGGTCAAAATAGTACAAGTTACACCATTGTATAGTTTATAGACAAAAAGTTTTCTGGTAAATTAAAATTCCGTCCAATTATTATGTTTCACTTTGAAAAATTACAAAACATTGAAATTTTGTCTCGAGCCAACATGACAACTATCAAATAAAAAAACAAGATACCAAAAAAAATTTGAAAGTTCTGTCAACGTACCTGAAAATGAAGAATTGTGGACTTCACAGACCTCGTGTTTCGCAAAAAATCATAATACATTCCACCTTTTTCAGTATGCTTGCAATCCTATTGTCATTAAATACAACCTTTTAAGACATAACGGGAATCAAAAAAAAGTTAACAAGACTTTTAAAAATACTCTAATAGGCACCTTCACTGATCCTTCACCAGACTGAGGAACGTTCTCATAGTTCTTGTACTGCTCTAGCCTAGTCTGCCTATACTTCTCTCTGGTAATGCTAAGTCTGCCCCAAGGAATTCCTTGGATATCCTTTCCCCTCCTGGCTTGAGCAGATGATGTATCCGTTATCATATTATTCTGCATATGTCGACTTGGTTATACAATCAGAATTATCAACTTGGTTCTTTCAAAGTATAAAAATGGCACGAAGAATATATTTGACTTCATAGGATATAGCATTGATGTAAGATAACTTGGGAGAAATAGATGAAAGGAGAGAATTAATAGACAAGGTCTCAAAAAGAACGAACAAGAATAACTCCTTGTATATTCTCAAGCAAAAATCAACCAAAACTGACTACTATTGATTTAAGTCTTATATTTATAGGTTATACATAATATAGCCTAATTCTAGCACAACTTGAATTCCTAATAAAAATAAAATACGAAAGTAACCTAAGAATTCCCTAAAGAATATAAAATTACATAAAAGTCCTTAAAAAGATAATTAACTATAAAATAAACCTAAAATACTATAGATGCCTGCAAAAAATTTGTCCTTGAGTTTTAGTCAAATAATATACCCTCCTGAGGTACACCAATATACTCAATTTCTTCAATAACATCTTTAGGGTCAGGATCATGTGTGGTGGCCAAACTTGAGCTCGCTTAGGGTAATTTGCCATAAAATGTCCTTGTCGACAATGGAAACATTTTATCACAGCTTTACTAGATTGCTTATTCTCAATAGGAACAACTTGTTTTGGAAAAGGCAAAACCCCTTTTGATTCAGAGAAGAGCAGTCACCTTCAGAACCTAACATAAACTCAGCTTTGGTAGCTTTAGAAATAACCTCTTCTAAACTATAGAACCTATGTTGATACACTTCACGCCAAATATTATAGTGCAAACCAAACAAATACCTTGAAATCAAAAAATCTGTATTCCCATGCAACTCAATTCGCAAGACAATTCTGTTAAATAATTTGGTGTATTCTTTGGACTAATGCGGATCCCTAAGACAAATTCTGAAGTTTTTCATATAAACTTTGTCTATAGTTATAGGGAATGAAGAAAGAACGTATTGCTATACACAATTCTTCCCAAGTTTTTACTTGAGGATCTCCAAGTTGTCTCCTTCTAGTAGTGATAGATTGTCACCATGCTTGAGCATTATCTTGAAATTTTGAAATAGTAAGATCAACTCTTTCATCATGTTACACTTTAGCACTATTGAATGCATGATCGACAGCTTTAAACCAATCTAAAAATTCCTCAACATTTGAGTTTCCATAAAATTCAGGAACATATAAATCTGGACACCAATTTTCTATCATTAACTCAATTAGGAGAAACAACACGTTGAGGTGGAGCATGAGGAACATGAACTGTTGGAGGCACTGTTTGAGCTGGAAGAATAGAGGCAGGATTTACATGAAGTCTCATTAGTTGTGTCAACATATCCTCAAAAGTATTCATCTCCTCTTGGTATCAGAGTTCAACTTCAATATGACGTTGTTCTGATGCTGCAAATTGATTGGCTAAACGTTGGAGAGATTGTTGGATAGACTCCATGTGAGAAAAATTATTAGATGAAGATGGTTCCTGATGTTTAGGAGGCATAATTCCATAAATTTCAATTATTTGGTGAATTTTTCTGACTTTTCCTAGATTATCTTGGAATATTTACTATTTTCTGAAATTTTCCCGAAGGCTAGAATTGTAAATCCCTGTGAAATTGCAATTTGGAATTCTAAATCCAGCTGTGAACGTGAAATTCCTGGCTGGACATCTATTCCTGCCAAAAATAATATTGAACCAACCCAAATCTTTATTTGTTTCTAAGCCAAACAAATATAATATACTGGGACGAACCAAGTGAATAAAACTGAACCGACCAAACTTATAAGAAACCTAAAAATACCAAACATGTCCCCTTCTTGTTCACCATACTTCTTCTCCAGAACTGTGAACGGCGGCAAGGGGCACACTCCTACGATGGTGGCTAGGCATCTTGGACTTCAGCAAACAGCAAAAGCGGTTTCGATGATGGCAACATGGACATCGACAGTGGCAAACAACCAAAGTAGAAAAGTTACCTCTTTTGTTTTTAGCTACTCCGCTTCTGGAATGCAGAGGCTTGAGGCGTGGAGCATGGACCAGTGATGCTTAGGAAAGAAGGCTTGGCTTGATGGTGGTAAAAAAACGGTCGTTGAGAGAATGGAATCTGAGGCAGACAATTTTCTTTCTTTTTTTGAACGACAAATGGATGGCAGCGACAACAAGCGAGGAAAAAATATTCCTTGCCTGCATGACGGTAATGGTAGGACGGATGGGTGATAAAAGAGACAACAAGGATGAGATCTTTATGCTCTAATAACCAATTGATGTAAGATATCTAGGGAAAAATACACAAAAGGAGAGAAACAATGGACAAAAGGGGACGATTAATAGATGAGGTCTCAAGAACAAGAATAACACCCTGTACTCTCAAGCAAAAATCAACCAAAACTGATAACTATAGATTTGAGTCCCATAATTATAGACTATACATTATATATCCTAATTCTAGCACAACTTGAATTCCTAATTAAAATAAAATCCAAAAAATAACTAATAATTCCCTAAAAAAAATTACATAAAAGTCCATAAAAACATAATTAACTAGAAAATAAACCTAAAATACTATAGATTCCCTGCATCAAACATCGAAGGAATGTAAATTCAAATATCAGTAAGGTGCATCTGCAAGGCTGGCATCCAATCATTTCAAATAATACATGTAAGGGTAAGGAAACACACCGAGAGATCATGATATTCATCATCAGATTCCGAGTCATCCATCCCTCTGCCACTAAATTCCTCCTCCATATCATCATCCACATCAGCCATTTCAAAATCATCTGCCATGTACTCAGCTTCATCCGCTTGGTACTGAGCCATACTTTATCAAACAATTTGCCCCTTGCCTGCAGCAATTTTAAAAGTGTAACCAAGATCAAACAATCAATCACAAGATCTGAAAAAATCGCCAAAGCAAAAGAAGATTGGAAGAGTCAATTAAAGCTCAATTGTTTCAAAGTTCGACAAGGGTGATGTGCATCCTAGCTACCATTTTGGATATTTAGTTTCTGTTGATCAAAATCAGTTTGGTCCATAGACACATGGTCCATTTGTGGGCCAATGGGTGAGTGACAGTAAATCGCACCCACGGGTACAGTGTAATTCAATTGAAAAGGAGTTCCAATAACGCATGAGATTGCAAGTTGAAATGAGGACCCATTGGCATAGATATGAGGCAGAGATTGGTCCTGAATTGAGCTTAGTGATAAATGGCGTGTGAGGCCAAATCTGAGTGGTCAATTAAGAGAGGTGTCTTCTTGTTTTAACAATGTAAAAGGCAACAGACAACCTTCACTCACACAATCTGCATCCTACCAAATTCTTTGATGCTACTTTCAATGGCAAGTAACTTTTTAATTCTCTTTTCAATCTCCACGACGATTTGCATTGGTTTATACTTTTAATTAGTTATTTTACTGTTTGTATAGATAGGTGATTGGTAATAGACCTACATAGGTGATTGGTAATAGACCTACATTTGTTTATACTCTGCTTTGAGCCTCTATTCAATAAGATCATGAACTGCACATTGCGCATAAGTTAGATTGGCTATAAGGTGGAGTAACCGAACACTTATATCTAGTCATTCTTTACTTCCGAATTCCTGCTTTGGAAATAACACTTAGTCAGTGCTCAAGAATCTGTTTATATAGTCTCGAAGCAGCATAATTCATTTAATCTCTTACAATTAATTTAGTTTCGATATGGATGAAAATTTTCATTTTCAACCTGTTTTGATCAAGTTCATGTAAGTCAGAGTATTTGATAGCCAAATCATGGTAATATTAGTTTCAAAGCTGAGTTATATTGTGTTTTCTCTAATATTCCGACTATGAGCTATTCTTGAATTTTCTGCCGCGCGCCCACAGCCAAAGCATCTTAAACACACAAGGTACAAGTCCGCCATCGTCAACCTCAAAACACCTCCATTCTTCCCAAGAATCAAACAAAGCGAGAACATTAAGCTAAACCACAAGCTACAGCCACCAACCAATCGGAATCAACCACAACATATAACAAACACCCTAACCGACAACAATTCATCAAAAATTTTCAAAATTTTCAAGCCCTAACACCCGAAAAGAGAAACGCGCACCAGCACAATTCGCCGCAGAATACAAGAAAAGGCAAGAAAAGGAGCAGACTTTCTGACCTCCGGCGGCTCCCGGCGGCGGTAGAGGCAAGCAGCTCCTCCGATCGGCGTCGCCGGCGGCGATCGGGGAAGATCGTCGGAGGGTATGGGGGCGAGGGGACAAGTAGTGGGGGCCGCCGAGCTGTCTCGGTTGTGGTTTTGCCGGGTTGGGATAAATGGGGATAACATTCGATCTAATCTAAATGACGTTTTTTTCTTGAACAAGTTTATTTGCGGAAAAAGGGTGGCGATATAAAATATTTCATGAGCTTCTTGCCAGAAATTTTTGTTATATATTATCGAATTGTGAGAGAAACAATGATTACAAGAGGAATAAAATGTAAATCCTTAAAAATACCTCCATTTAAGGAAGAATAGGAGTCAATACTTTTGTTTTAAAAATGAGTCAAGTAAGTCTAACCCAATCCAAATGGAGCCATGATAATGTTGGGGTTTGGGTTGTAACTAGGGGTGGCTAGTTTCTGGCCATCCTAACTCCAAGGCCAAGGATCGATAGATCTAGAGTTAAAAAATACTTTTATTTACTCTAGCCCACCCCACACCTTATCTTAAGTGTTGTGCTAAGTATTGTGCGGAAACGGCTTGACTTAAAGTGTAACATACGGGTCAAAATCATTTTTTTAAAAGTTTAATTAACCAACTTGAAGGTCACTGTACATATCATCACTTATAAACTAAATCTTATACCATAAAATATTTGATGTAAAACTAATTTGAAGAATTTCTCAATCTATCCACTTAAAAAATGTTATCACCACATCCAACTTGGCCTATGTCCTCTATCATGACCAATGTAATTGGCTCCCTTACCAACGGTAAACGATACGGTCAAAAGTACAACATGATAGACCTAAGTTATATTTTCAAAACCCTGGTTAACCAACTTGAAGATCATTATGCACATTATCATTTATAAAGTAGATCCTACATCAGAAAGTTTTGGATAAGAGACTAAATTAAGGGATCTCACACAAGCATTACAAGATTATATTCAACATTAATAAGTGGTGGTAGCAAGATGCATACACTTAGAATTATTTATCGTTATTTTTCAATAATAACAAACAATAGAAAGAGAGAAACTGGGTGGGTTGTGTTATGGAATATAAGAGTATTTGCATTATGTAGTATTTTTTAACTCTTTATATCATATTGATTTTAGATCTTTCTACTATAAAAGGGAGAATATTTTTATATTATTAGGTGAAAAAATCAAGTCTAATTACCAGAAAAGTGGGGGGGATTATAAATTGTCTGCAATACCCTCACTTAAAAATTAAAACAAATTCAATCAATATTTAAAATAATAATAATAATTGGTAGGGGCAATCGGTCGGCCATCCTTGGTCTTAAGGTGACCAGATCCAGCTGTCCCTTGGCCTAGGACAACGGAACCAAGTTGCCTCTATTCTTTGGATGGCTTGATCGGGGGCACTCATCTGTCTAGGCGATCAGACCCTTTCGCCTTGGGTGGCCGGATCAGACCACTATCTGTGTAAAACCTGACCCAGTGTTTTACGTTTAGTTTGTTATTGACTCAATTCGAGTAGCATGCAATTGGT
>JAURVB010011260.1:0-51715 GCA_033002965.1 Piper betle | reverse complement strand
TTCTTAGCACTATTTTCTTTATTATGATGTATTGATGATATAAATACACACGACAAACATGCATTATATAGAGATATTAGTATTTGTGGGTTCCGATGTAGGTCTTGGAGTCTGAGCTCGTCATAGATGTGCAGATACGTTTGGAGCTTAGACCACATGTCCGTAGGACTCTCTTTTCTTGATCTCTGCTTGACTCCATGCGTGTCAAGTTTACTCGTGTTTTAAATGTATGACGACATTGGTGGTGTTTTATCGGATCCTCTATGCTGTATTTTCTACACATGTTTAATAAAACTACGATGATAAGAACCTTTGTTATTTTCGAACTGAAGCTCCAGAAATATGTGTTACAAGCCTCTTCCCAAACTTATTATATAAGTACGTGCATTTTTACGTATTTCACGAATAAGCGAATGAGTAATAGAGAGATATGTATGGACCACACTAGTACTCATTCAAACCTGAGGTTGTGCAGTGTATGAGGGTACTGCGTAATGTAGCACATTTTCAGAATTTGTGGCACTAACTTAACTGTTCTTTTTGCCATTCGAATACCATGGCGGGTATAATATGGAAGATGTGAGGGCATAAGTGTTGTATGTATGAATATGAATATTAGCTGTGCATGCGAGTTGACATTTATTTAAGTATGTTTGGCTTACTGTCTAGTGTGAGGCAATTTTGAAGTTTCATATGTTTTCATGGGTAATGAAATGCCCATTTGTCAGTTTGTATTATTTATTTTTCGGACCAGTAACATTCATTACTGACGATTTTTATATAATATGTGTAGGTTTTCCAAATCTTAAGTTGACTTTGGTGGGAGGACAGATAAACGCTACACACACTTGAGCTTAACACAATTATTTTTTATTACTTTTATTTATATTTAATGTGTTTTGATGCATATTTAACAATGTCTTCCACTCTCATGATACCAAACGAGTTGTTTTGATCTATTTTATCGATCGAGTTTTACCGACCAACAACTTTAAACATGACTTAACTCGATCGTAATATTTCTGATTAGGTTCTTTGGTGAACCGAAATCAGGGTGTTACAGTAACCACTTTGTCCCTCATTATATCGCAAAATATATAAAATAGCAAGACATATAATCACATTTTACAACACATAACAACTTTTATATCATAATCTTGATTGGGTCTCGACCCATTTGCTATTCACATTCACATGATCGGAAGTTTACTAACTTCGCTCACAGCAATGTCATTATCATTGACATCAAAGTATGATTTACAAAAAATAAGATAACCATGCATTAAAGATCATTCACATATTTCATCGAAAAGTTTTACACATTAACCAACATCACAATAAGCATCCTATCGTTAGGTATATGTGTGTGTAAGGATGTCACTATTCACTCGTCAAGTCTAACATATCCTGTTGTATCTGATACTCACCTACATATATAATAGAAAATCTTTAGTAATGGTTAGTCACTAGTCCCGAAAATAACTAATATCAAACTGTTATTGAGAGCTAACTCTTATGAAAAGAAAACATGCATATACTTCATCAGAGCTCTCATAAGGATAACTAACGATGAGCCATCAAGCTATATTATGGATAGCATCCCAAAATGGACTAGTCCGATGCCTCTATCAGCATTTTCTCATTTTTCTAATCCCTCGAGTCTACCAGTATATCTTAAACTCTCTTCAATCTTCCATATATTTCCTGGCCTTGAGCACGAAGGCTAAGTACTCTCAGACGACTACGCCTTCAGTACCCTTTGAACCATATGTTCGGGCATGTGTTGTACTAAACAGTACCCATAAACCTCCACCTTTCTCTAGGTGTGAGGAACTCAAAATGCGGAGTTGTCAGGATCCCTTAGGAATGGAACAACCTTCTCACTAATCCTGAGCCCGTTCTGATTAGCACGTGCACCCGCTTATGGTATGTGCGAGTTAGTTTCACCATCAGTCATCTCACTTAAAACTTGATAAAATTATATATAGGGCTAGGAAGGGATTTAATATTGTAGGCCCGATGGAAACTTGTGGTGGATCTTGTTTTTGAAATCAAACTTGAGGGATCTCATCTTTGAGGATTATTAATCCGAAAAATTATTCTTTAAAATGGTCGTGTTAAGTGAGGTCCAATAAATTGACCACTTAACACGTCTTACAACCTACAATCCAAAATAATAATAGAAGAGATCAACAAACAAGGGTATAGGTCTTAAATGGAACTGGTACAAGCTCCAAGAGTGGTCTCACACCTATCCGGGGAGCTCCTACATTGTACCTATACAAGTAGAACTAAATACTAACGCTCATGAAGACTATATAATACATGGATGACATGAGTGAATGAATAAGATCACAACCAAGCCATAAAATGAACAATACAAAGTACACGGGATTAGTCAATTAGGCATAGTAGTGGAATAAATAATTAAATTTTTGACAACATAATCGAGTCAAATAAATTACAAAGAAAATAGTAACTACGAAATTTAATCAATGACCGTTAATGATGACAATAAGGAGGGCTATGCATTTCCAGGATGTAAACAAAATAAGTGAAGACATTCAAGTCAAAAGTTCTACATTTAACATGGCTTAGGACTAGCAATCTAGGTGTACAATATATGAATTATCAGTGATCATGTGATACTTATACAACATGTTGGACTAATCATAAATTTCATCCTAACAATATTTAATTTATATATTATTACTAATTGCAATAAGTTACTTAATATCTAATCAAAATGACAAGAGTTAGAATCGAGAATAAATTCAAGCCTTTCAACAATTTTGACATGATACATATCAAAAGATAATTAGTAAGGTCTTAAATTGATAAGGTCACATCCAAGTTTTAAGTACCAATTAAGCTAATAATTCCATATCATGTTTTTCACAATTTAATGCATAAATCAATATCAAAGCCATCGCTAGACAGTAAATAAATACATTCTAAAATAGCAACTAAAGTGCAACAATTTCTAAAGCTACTAAGGAGTCATTACTCGCAATTAACACCCAACTACATCCAACAATCAAAAGGCATCACAATAACAAGAAATTAATCTCAAGATCCTAAAATTAATTCACAAATCAAAGTTATGAATATAACATAATGATGCACGTGCTGAAGGTGATCAATCATATAAAGTGAAATGAAATTAAATCGTATAACTAAGTCAGTGATCACACGATGACGACCGCGGTTGCCGTGAGGAGGGAGACGACGGTTGTGATTGTTGTTAGGATTTTAGTTGGGTTGGTGGTTTTTAGAACATGTCATTCGACTTAGGTTGAGTTTATTTTATTTCTATTTTTATTTTGACTCGTGTTCATGATGTGTTTGACTTGTGTTCATGACTTGTTTGACTCATGTTCATGACATGCGTGACTCATTTTGGTAGCCTTTAGATAGTTTTTAGCTATCTTTAGAAATCACTTTACACTTAATTAGTCTTATATAGTTATGTGTGAAATTTTAGAAATAAAAATCTGACATTTTTACCTAAGTCAACCCTTTTCTTCCCTTGGATACCCAACCGACTGACACCTCTTCCCCCCTATTCTATACGTGCCATCGTCGGCAACCCTCCCGCTGGACACCGCGCCACCATCACCCGGCCTCCCCTCCTTCCCTTCCCCTTCACCTACCTCCTCCTCCACCACTTTCTCCTTCGACTTCCTCTGCTCACTGTGATCGCCCTGTTTCTTGGAGCGCCGCCAGTCACCGCTGTCTGGTCAGGCCCTCCCTAGCTGACCTTCCGTCCCTTCCTTTTCCCCTCTTTCCCCCTTCCCTCTCCTCTACCAGAGTCGCCCTTTTCTCTTTTACTTGGTCGTCGGAAGCACCACCACCGCCAACCCAATTTCGGCCAATTTCCAACCAGTGGCCGCCGCTGTCATAGTCGCCAATTCGATTCCAAATCATTGTGAGATGCTCTTTACTTCTCTAATCTTAGATTTTTAATTCATTTTAATCATTATGCATATCTTCCATAATTTTTACGAATTATTTATGAATTTTGTTAATATGTTAATTTTGTAATTTCATGATCGTTGTGTCTTGAATTGCAAAATTATGTAATTGTGTTAGTTAACTCTTACCGATTAGAAATTTAATTCATGATAGAAATTAAATGTGGAATGTCATAAGTAGGGATTAGAAAGCCTAATTAAGGGTAAAATAGTATAATTAGAATTGGTAAACTCATTTAGGTGTAAAACATCATAAGTAGGGTTATTGAGCTAATTAAATAAAAAAATATCATTATTAGGGTTACTAAGTTAAATAGATGTGGATTTTTATCAAATTGATCATGTAGTGTTTCATGTTTGGCTTTGATATTAGAAGTGTGATCATATTCATAATTATTTATTTCATACATGCATCACATAATTAGCATGGGTATTAGTGTGTAGTTTGGTTGTGTAGGTGCAAAGTAAAAGCTAGTCGTCTAGGCACGGGAGCCCGCTTGGAGCTTCTACTAGGTCTGTAAGACCCGCATTCTATTTTGTTGTTCTATTCCACCGCTATTTTGTTTTGCAGATCACAGGACATGTTGAGTGGTAGTTTTATCGGATTTCATTTAACATTGGTCATTTAAACGTTATGCTTTCTGGGATTGAGAACCCACAAGGATAAGATCCCTTGACCTATTTTTGAAAACTTAGATCTATGGTAAGTTACCTTTGGGGTTATATATATAATTCCCTTCTTTGCCCTATAAATATAATTTTTATCGAATTTTTGGTGTGCCCAAGAGAAGGAGAAGCTGACCTTCACATACCTTGAGAGGGTGCATGTGTAAGTCACATCAGGCTCTGGATTGGTGAGAGGGTCGTTCTATTCTCGAGGGATTATGACAAATCTACGTCTTAAGCTTCGTCACACCTGGAGAGACGTGGAGGATACAAGTACTATTGTGTACAGTATATGCCTGGATGTGTGGTATAAAAGGGTACTAAATGTGACTATGTAAAAGTACTCGGCCATTGTGCTTTGAGGCAAAAGAAATATGGAGGTTTGGCAAAGGCTCAACATATGCATTTTCCTCGAGAATGAGATTTTAAAATGAGAAAATGTCGAGAGTGGCATCTGTCGAAAATGGCACAACACCAGTTCAGTTCAAGATGTCATCTAGTTTATAGCTAGATGACTCCTCAATAGTTATCCTTTGGAAAGTTCAGTGGAAGTATATGATTGATTTATTTTACACGAGGTCAACTCTCATTTGCCAAATTGATATTTAATTATTTTTGGGCCACCGACAATTGTTGCTAATAGTTTTCTAGTATCTATGTAGGTGAGGAACAAGAATGTGATATGTCGGCCTTGACGGAAGAGTAGTGACAGCTAAGTGCACACACGCCGACCTAGCATGATATGTTTGACATGCTGAGTAATTGTGGTTATGTAGTATCATAATGTGAAGTATTGTAGTATATTGAAATGACTTAAAATGTTGAGAATGGTATAACAAATGTGTCATATGTGATTAGCAGATGGGTCAAGGCCCATGTTATAAATATGACATGTTGATATAATAACAATGACAAATGTGATGGACAGACAGTTCAAGACCCATATTATAATTATGATTGTGTTGGTATAATTATGGTGTGTCATAAAATGTAAATGTTATATTATGTTATGATATATATATATATATATATATATATATATATATATTATCATGATTTACGTGATTTTTGAACAGGATTATTTATCATGACGTCCACGTAGCATTTTGTTAGGAGATGCATTTCACGCATGCATTGATTGCACATTTTGGGAGTTTTCTTTTCTATCTTGAAACAAAGAGAGGATCTAGGTCCATTTTTCTTAGGTTGGCTCAGCCGACTTAATTTAGAATAAGAGGTGGTTCGGTCTACCATAACGACTTAATTTAGAATAAGAGATGGTTTGGGAGTGAACCAGATTTTGGGTGTTACACATGTTTGTATGTACACAGGTAGTGGAACATGGAGCGATGGGATAGAGACTTTTAGCATTAGTTCTAGATTTATTTTACTATTCACTGATTTAATATGTTTTATTTAGTGGACTTTTCTCAAGATTGATATTATGTTAGTAGTATATTGTATGAACATAAAGACATATGTATTAGTAATTATTTTATAAAGTGATGATCGACTTATTAGAATATTCTGTTTGTTCGTATTCTAATATATATTATAATTTTTGAATTATATGTCATTAAACTAATATGCATATGCGTTAGGAGATGATATATTTAATGACCTTAATAGGATTTATACATTTTAGAATTGAGAACGTTACAAACCAAGTTGGCCAAAAGGAACATGTATGAATCATGAATCAGGTGGAATTGTAGTTTTTACTTAAATGAAACCACCAATAAAAATAAAATTGGTCCCTTCGGAGGCATTCGATAAACTCAGAATAAAACAGAGAAGATCAACATGACCCCTCCTCAAGGATGACACGAATAAATTGAAAAATAGTCCAAATTTTTTACAAAATAAAAAAAAATTGTGAAAAATTTATATGCTACATTATAAATATCTACATTTTAATTATAATCCATTAATTGAACTTTAACTTATGATTTTTTAGCAGTAATGAAGCAAATGTTTGCTTTTAACATGATTTTTTAAGTAAAAATTTAAACAACAATTTTATCTTCAAATAGAGTTTTATACCAAAAAGATATAATAAATTTTTAATATTACCAAGTGGTAGGAGAATTAAAACTAATTGCCAAAAAGAGATTTTTATTACAAAGGCAAATCTTTAATTGAGTTTGTTTTATAATAAAAATTAATTCAATCCGCCCCTGTAGATTTTTTATTGAATTTTTTTGTAATTTGGGCTGAATTTATTTTAATTTTTTATTTGAAGTATTTTAAACAATTCATAATTTTTCCTTTTTCGGGTAATTAGGCTTAATTTTTCTATCACTCAATAATATAAAAAAATTCTCCCTTTTCCAGAAAAATGCACTTTCAAATAGTAGTAGAAATTATAATATTCATCTAAAATTATGCCTTATCCTGAGCTACACAGCAATTTTAGGGTAAATTAATAAAAAATTTAAATCAACTAATTAATAATAACAATTAAAGTGTATTATTGATGCTAATTCAGATATAATTATCCAAATGATCCCAGTGTGAACACTCACTCAAAATGCAAGATGTTATTTCATGTTGAAAAGGAATTCAGGACTTTTGTGTCCCATCTTGTCTCTCATGCATGGCTTGGGAAACATAATGTGGTAATTATATTAACCATATAAATTAAGTCATAGAGAAGTAAGATAAATATTGGGCTTGAGTTATGGGTATTAATATTTAAATTGCATTATAAAAGAAACAAGGCCTATGACCCTTACATCAAGAGCCAATTTCATGTGATCTTTCACTATTATTGAAGAAATACATGTGAAGCCTCTTGTGCACATACTAGGCTTTCAGTCGGTGCTTTATATAAGTATCAAATGTCCGTGGGACCCAGACCAAGCATGTCTCTTGTATTAGTTAATCATAATTTTATGGTAAACATTTTATTAATAGTGACTATTTTTACATGAGATGGATAGTGTCTTTTATACACGTGAGTTCCTTTAGGATCCCCGTTTGACATGTAACTAGCACAAAGGAAAAATTAATTTTATAGGAAATGAAAATACAATGATATAAAATTTTTAAATATTTTCTTACATGTTTGGATAGAAAGAAAATGAGATGAAAATAAAATATTTTTCCTCGTGTGACTCCAAAAATATCCCCTTATTTTTTATATTTTTTAAAAAATTACTTTATAAAATTTTTACATAGATTTACTTTGACTGAAAATAAATTATTTTATGACCAACTTTTTGTATAACTAAACACAAGGAAAATTTTGATTTGTAGATTTTACATTTCTTTATGTAATTTTAGGATAACCTAACACCCCCTGATCTTCCCCCTGAAAGATTTTTTTGCCCTCATCGTATTTTACCCTTTCATGCATCGTGTTTAATTTTAGCCCTATAGTACTTTTATGGACCCCTTAATATTTACTTAATTTTAAATTATTAATATTATTATTTATTATTAAGAAAGCATTAGACTATAATTTTACTTAAATTAGGAATTATAAAAATTGTATAATTCTAATCGAATTAAAAACCTTTAAAAATAAATTCTATTTAGCTATTAAATTTTTTTATTTATTGAAATTATTATTATTTTGATATTTTTATACAACTATATTTTTTGATAAACATAAATGAATATTCATTATTTTATTTTAAAATAATATCATAATAATTTTAAAATTAATTTTATGTATTATTAATTAGTTTTGAACGAATCATGCCCATCGCGCGGGTCTTTGGCTAGTATCTTTATTAAATATATAAATATGGGGTCAAAAATAACCTTATGGAAGAAAAGAATGAAAGTCATGAGAACAAAAAATATCGTCCCGATTCATATAATACTATATTTTTGAAAATATTATTAGATGGTTCTAATCGAATTAAGATAATAGAATAATTAATATGCAGATCATAAATTAAGTAAACAAATTTTAAAAAACTCGAACAATTTTTTTCGTAATTAATTCACCTCTATAAGCAACTCTACCTTCATAAATTTCTTTCATAAATAATTCACTTTTATCTTTTTTAAGTTCATTTTTTTTGCAAGGAAGGATTTGTTATAGTAAGTGTTACAGTAAACTCCCTATAACACTCCTCTCATTGGTAGGGATGAGCAATTGGTCGGTTCAAAACAAAACTGAACTCCCAAAGTAGTATTCGATGGTCTGATTTTAAAACCAAACCAAACCAAATCTTCCTCTCAAATTGAACCAAGCTGAACCGAACCTACTCATTGGTGTAAATCAATGCAATTCATGGAATATGAAAGTTAAAATTGTAATTAATAATTAAATTATATAAATTATAGTGATTTACACCAAGGAGAGGAATGAATGCTGCATGGATTTTGCCGGAGCACTTGATACAACAAATTCTTTCCCCTTTTTATTTTAAATTGTAACCCGTGGATCCATTTTCACGCGTATCAACGTTCAAACCAACCACCGTTCATGGTTGCATTCTCTTAGCACACCTGAATGTCCGTAAATGAAATAAAATAAAAACCAAAAAAGGTATGGACGAATGTGTGGACGAAGAAGGTATGGACGAATGTGTGGACGAAGCCCTCGACCATGAGACTGTTCTAACACGTACCCACACCATTTCACGTTCAAGTTCAATCAGTATTTATGTATGAAATTGGAGTATACATCTCTAACATAGACCGTGCACGGTGCAACATCTACGCTATGTTAATAAAAAAGAGTCAACTAATTAAAATACGACAAAAATAAGAAATAAAGTAAATAATTATATACTTTGTCATCAATTAATTAGAGTCGATTGTTAAAATTAGAGTTTTGTCTCTAAGATATTAGATCATTGTAGCGTATTATATTGAAAGATAATTTATTAAATTGAAATTAGACTATACATGCCCCGATATCTTACCTAATTACCCTAATTTGGCAACAAACATGTGGCTTGGACAGGTTCTCCTGCAGCAGGGTAAGCTTGGCTTCATGCAGTGCAATTTCTCCCCGCGCTCAACCTGCTGATTGACCATTTCCCCAACTTAGTTTATCCAAAAATCCCTCCCCCAACGTCATATATAATATTCTTGTTGGTACTCTCACACCCATCACGTTGAAGTTGATTTCCAGTGACTTGCATCTCTTGTTTCACGAGGTTAAACATTGAACAGTTCATCTTTTTATTATTTTGACCATTTATCCTCATGACCCAATTAATTATTTAACTGCACTGTGTATTATGTTGTTTCAGAAGGGATAAACAATGGTTTATAAATTGTTTCATGTCTGTATCAAGTTTCCATGCACATTTGTTGACCGGGTTTCTCTCTTGCCTCCTAAGCTCAATTCTTGTGAGTTTTTCAAAAGCTGTGACAGCTGACAACTAAAAATATTTGGTCTTTTTGTATGTTTGTTGATCATCTGCAGTCTGCTTTGGAAGGGTGGATTTAATGTTTTTCTGGGCAGTGCCTTTTCTTCTTCCTTGGTTTCTCTCCTAGGACTGACTCTTGTTGGGTAATTGATCAGTTTGTTGCTCTTCCAGACTCCAGAGTATGGGCAGGGCTCCTTGTTGTGACAAGGCCAATGTTAAAAGAGGGCCATGGTCACCTGAAGAAGATAAAGTCCTCAGAGATTATGTAGAGAAGCATGGCACTGGTGGAAATTGGATCTCTCTACCCCTCAAAGCAGGTAATTGGATTGAGATGCACCACACCAAAAGTTGATATTTGAAGCATGTAATAGATGTGGTTTGTTCTCAGTAGTTTGTTACTGACAATTTTGTGGGTCTGTTTCATTTTTTTTTAAAAAGAATGGTTTAAAAAGTATAAGTTCAATTTTTGTGCCCATTCTGTGATTGATCTTTTGTCAAGCCCAACCAAGATAGCATCTCTGTTTTTAGGCCTCAAGCGTTGTGGAAAGAGCTGCAGACTAAGGTGGCTCAACTATTTGAGACCAGATATTAAACATGGAGGTTTTACTGAAGAAGAAGATAGCATTATATGCACTCTTTACAACAGATTAGGAAGCAGGTGGAAATTCTTTCTTCCTCCTCAATCTCATATCTTCAATTTACCAGGCTACTTGGTGTTAATTATGTTGCAGTTTCATTAGGTGGTCAGTGATAGCTTCCCATCTTATTTACCAGGCTACTTGGTGTTAATTATGCTGTATTTTCATCAGATGGTCAGTGATAGCGTCCCATCTTATTTACCAGGCTACTTGGTGTTAATTATGCTGTATTTTCATCAGATGGTCAGTGATAGCTTCCCATCTTCCTGGAAGAACAGACAATGATGTGAAGAACTACTGGAACACCAAGCTCAAGAAGAAGCTCTTGGCTGCAGAAAACAAGCTCCCTAGCACCACCAGGATTAAAATCAATGGAAAAATATTGCCACCAAATATCAAAGCTGAAAAAATAGACTACAGTTTGACATCTCATCTCAGAGAAGCCTCCACAAGATCACAGATCACTTTCCATGACAGCAATCTAGACTCGCAAACATTGCTTGACGATTCGAATTCGTTTGCATTTCCGGGTTCCACTTCCATCAACACCTCTGAGTTCACAAGTTACAATGCTTCTTCCACAAAAGAGGAGAGCTTGACCTCTGCTGCATCCATCACCACCATGGACAACAATTACAGTTCTTGGTCCAAGCCTTTTGGAGGAGATGACATAGACAGCTTGCTAATGGATTTAGGCTATTGGGCAGGTCATGAAACTCATTATGGCGATGGTGGTCTGGATAAATTGTATGGTGAAGTTGGTGCTCCATGTTCTAACAACTTTGTTTCTTGTCCCAAAAAGATGGCTACATCTGATGACAAAAAGGACAGAATTAGCAGAGTGGTAAGTATTGATAATTGCTAAATTGTATGTAAGAGAGGTGTTGGTATATGTAGTATCGAATACATCTGAACTTCATATGGGTATATGTAAATCAATGATTCCAAGAGTTTTTCTACGGTAAGCTGCCAACTTATCATGAAATTTCTTAAATTTTTGCTGGATAAGAACTGTAATTAGTGGTTGGCTACATAATATCACAACCTTTCAAAAAACTGTTTGGTTATCTTACATGGTAAAAATTAATGATATTAAAAAGGAATGACCCATAAAAAGCCTCCAGAAGCAATGCTGGTGTTGAAATGTAATGCATAGATTTCTAAACTGTAATGGATGGAGCATATTCTTTTCCAAACATACACTTTTGACCATTGATATTCAAGATTGGAATTAATAAGCTGCAATGAAGAATTGCGTACATAGAACTCAGCTCAAAAGTCACCATTCAGATTTCAAGGTTGTTTAATTTTATGGCTCCTTATAATAAGTTCCTCAACACCATCAAATCAAAATTGACAAAACCAATGGTTTAATATTGGAATTGATTTATAGCCGGGTTCAACCGTTTTACCATGTTTAACAGGATTTTAAAATTAACATTAAAATATTTTATCAGATATTAAAAACAGGTTAAAATATCATAGTTTTCAACAAAAAAAATCAAGTCTCAGAAAAGTTTCAGATCAGAAAAATCAGTATAAATAAAAATGGTACAAACGTCTAAATTCTACCATATTTAAAGACAATACACAGTATAACTCATCGAATACAATATTTAAAATTATGAACCCCAAAAAAAAGATAAACTGGGTGATAATTAAGATGGCGGCTTCCCATGAAACGACATACATATATGAGAAAAGTTTTGATGAATTCAAATTAAAGACATGAAATAGATAGTGAACTTTCATATATATGTGTGTGTGTGTGTGTTTATTATCATTTGTTTTTTACCTGGCGTGGAGGAAACCTGCACTTAAAAATTGCATTGAATGGTTCACAAGCAGATTGGCCTGTTTTCATGAATATTCTGAGAGAGTTCATGAGATGATTATGATTGTTCTATGATGTCACAAGACCATGAAATTTTCGTGGGGCGGTGAACAATTCAAAGGTGATGAAAAAGGTGGGGCTACTCTGCTTCAAGCTTTAGAAATATGAGGCCTCTCAACCAATTGACCTCAAACCTTTTCCTTGTTTCTATAGCATTTGAAGTAAACTAAGAACTCGGGTTAACGTCATTTCGAGAGATGGAAATAAGGGAAGGGATTGGAAAGAAAGTTGACTTGTATGTGTTTTTGAGAGAACATATATGGACTGGTTCACGAGAGAATCTTCTTGGCAATGCATGGTTTAGACTAAGTGTTTTGTCTATCTTCCTGTCAAGTCAAATTGCAAAATGCAAAATGCCTTCACGAGGAAGGCATATCTGTCCTAGCATCTGATTGGAATTTATACATTTTTTTGGCTGGAATTCATATATAGTTTTAAAAATAGTTTATAAACTTTATATTTTGACTCAGTGAAGTCGACTTCAAGCCGAAACTAGTGCAAAACAGGGAAACTAATGCATATTACTCTCTTTGACACTTAAAATTGATAAATATTTAATTTATATTACTTTAAAGTACCAATTTAGTTAATTTAAAAGAAAATCAATATAATATTTTAACAATTACTTTTACTTGAGTCGAGAAGCTATGGAGTGGAATTGACCTCGGGAGTTTTCGGAATAAAAAGAATTTTAAAACTATAATTTTAAATATTGTATTATACTAGTCGGTCTATTTTAACTTTATTAATGTTTCTACATTGCCGGTCTCAAGCCCGATAAAAGTTAGGGGTTGGTATCAGAAAGGGCATTCAGCTATTAAAAATTTTATCATTTGTAATTATATGGATTCATAATTTAAAGTCCATGCCCCCAACACCCATTGGATACCAGGTGGAAGAAGAAGAAGAAGAAGAACTGGTCGGTCTACTTCGATAATACAAAATATCTTCTTCTAGTAAGGTTTCGTGTCATTTTAATTTGTACCCAGCTTTTTAATATGTAATTTTCTTAAAATCATGTTCTTTGTTGAAAGGTTTAGTATATTAATAAGTTATATTTAATTAAATATTAATCACAAAAAAATATTTGAAATGTCTAATAAAATTGTGTATTTAAAATTTTAAAATTTGGTTGAGCCTTGTTCGGTCCGTTTGAACCAAATATACCTTGCACAGGGTCTCTAGACTATAATTTCAATATGGTATTGGGTATAAAATTTTTCGTTTGATAAATGGTTAATTTTTAACAGCAGTTGATCTTGTGCAATCTGAATAAACTATTGATTTCACGAAAACTATAATAAATTTAATAAATTTTGATAGATGACAACAGTGTTTAAACGATCATGTAATCTACGAACACACCTATGTGGGAAGAGCTAATAACAAATACTTAATTAAGTTGATTAGTTTTCCACAATCCTTAATCCCCTATAATGATCACAAGAATGAACTAAAATAGCGTAAATAATTAGACAAATAATTAAGCACAAGGAAAGGATATTCACTTAGTGGATAAACTAGTTAAGCCTAAGTGATGATCAAGATAAGCAAGTGGAAGTGCAATTAATCTATGATAGGAAATAGTTTAGTGTAGTGTGTGAGGCACAACCAATCAAATTCCACAATTCCATTTGTGTTTATGATCACTTCAAACCATACAAGTAGTAGAGTGGCATAAGATTTGATGTCTTAACTTCCAATCGTGACCGAGGTCAAGCTCAAGGAAGTTAAGAGTGAGCAAACAAGTGTAATCTATTTAAAAGCAAGCACACAAATAATGAGGAGAAAATTGGACACAAACGATTATTTAAGAGGTTCCTAATTGGTGCGTCCTCTCTTTTATCTCGTCAAATCTTTTGGTTGAGTAGGTCTTTGTAGTTCCAATATGATAACCAACTTACAAGTTACAAGTGTAAGACTCCAGAGTCTTCGACAAGCCTTCCCCCTCCAAGCACGGAGTGCTAAGTATCCTAACTTGTACACTTACAAGTAATGAGGTTAGAACTCCTTCTCCAACACTCTCACAAGTGCCGAGGAAGCTTCCACTCCAACACTCTTGGAGTCTTCGGCCAGCTTTCTCCCTCCAAGCGCCGAGTGCTAGGTATTCCACTTTAACCAAGTCTCAACACCCTTGGGACTCTACGCCTATGAACAGTACAACCTTCTCCTAGCTTCTTCTTTCCTCAAGCAAGAAGCTTTACAACACACTTTCTTCCAACACATAAGTTACATACTCTTTACAAACATGTCAATATAGCTCAAGAGCTTACAAAAACAATCCCCCGAAGGTTCTATATATAGGCTATCAAAGCCTCTTCCAAGAATAGAGTTGTTGGGCCTCAAATCCCCCAATTTGTCCTTTCGCAAAGGCTAGCTAACGACTAGTTTAGGGGTAGATTTCTATTGATCGGCTACCGATTGATTGGTAGATCACAAACCGATCGATCACTTAACAGTTGGCTTTGTCACCTTCAACGTGCTCGGCTATCGAATGATCAACCGATCATCTAACTGATCGATTAAGAAATCCATCACTCTTTTAGCTTTCCATGATCAGTTGCTAAGCTCCTAACCGAACTCTTTCTTTGTCTGCGCCTTTCAATCAATGAACCGAATGTCTGATCGATCAAATTCCTCGCTTAGTTGAACTTCAGAACCACTAAGTTCAATTTCTGATCGTCTTACCAATCATTTAAACACTTTTATGAAATTTCAGAATCAACGAGTTCAGCCACCGAATGATTGACCGATCGTTTGGACACGTCAAAGGTTTAATACCTTCTTGATCCAATTTGTTGTCCATTTGATGTGTGGACATTTTCTTCACTTAGAGTCTTTGTAAACTTGATTTCTTGATGATCAATGAACTCCAATAATTGTGCCTAGAGAGCTTTCAATGGTGTTTCACCTCCACACTTTTTATGAAGACAACTCCTATGTTGAAGTGAGCTCTCTCACAAATTGGTGTCAATCCTAATGGAATACTCCTTGAGCAATTCTTCAAGTCTTAAAGCTCTAGCCATTTTCTTCGTTGTACTCCATGCATTTTTAATGCTTCATACCTACTTAAAAGGTTAGTCCAATAAACAATGTCATGTCATAGAATGCTCATGGAAGTGATATGCATGCCAGGAAACCTATGACCAAGTCATGATTGACAATGTACATGAGTTTGTCATTCTTATTATTTGATTGTTAGATTTTCATGCTCAATAGATGATTAAATACTAAGTACTTACATCTCCCTTATATGTGAGCACTTTCCCCTATATATGTACCCATTTACATACATTAATTCTCACTCACTACATCATGATCATACACTTAATATATTGACTAATTAAACCTAGGATGATAATCATCAAAATATGGTTCTAACAATCTCCTTTGATGATTGTCATAGTCAACACTATTTTATCCAAAGGGTTGATCTTACAATCTTCCTCTTTTCTACGATGACAAACCAAAGCTTTCTAAATGCTCATCCCTAATCTCCCTTTCTCTAAGAATACCAATTAAAATGCACAGGGATAAGTGGACGATGGAAAGACAATAATTAGGATTGTTAGATGATGGTGGAGGGTGGCTAAATGGGGTAACTAAATGATGAAAAGGAGTTATTTATATTATTTTTTCAATCCAACCAACAAAATGATACATCAAACTACTACATATTGCTTGCTTAGACATTTGGAATTGAAAATATTTGATATTTATTACTTTAAAGTACCAATTTAGTTAATTTAAAAGAAAATTAATATAATATTTTAATAATTACATTTACTTCACTTGGGGGTCAATTACAAAATGCCTTAGAAAGAAGTGATTCAGAGAGTTTGACTCGAGAAGTTATGAAGTGGAGTTGATTGAGAGAGTTTTTAGAATAAAAAAAGTTTTAAAACTACAATTCTAAATATTGTATTATACTGGCCAGTCTACTTCAGTAACAAAAAATATCTTCTTCTAATATGGTTTTGTGCCATTTTAATTTACACTTAGCTTTTCAATATGTAATTTTCTTAAAATTAAGTTTTTTTGTTGAAAACTACAGTATTTTAATCAATTATATTTAATTAAGTATTAATCACAAAAAAATATGTGTAATGTCTAATAACATTTTTTATTTAAAATTTTAAAACTTGGTTGAGCTTAATTTGGTCTAGTGGAACCAAATATACCATTTACAGAGTCTCTGGGCTATAAATTTGGTATGGTATTGGCTATAAAGTTTTTGTTTGATAAGAAACTAATCTTTAACTGCTTGTGATCTCGTTCAACGCAAAGAAACTATTAATTTGACGATAAATACAATAAATTTAATAAATTTTGATAGATTGGAGCAGTGTTTAATCGGTAATGTAATTTGACTATCTTAATAGATTATGAACACATTTACTTATATGAATAAAATTAAACATTAAAAAATATTAAAATGATTTGTAATCATAAATAGATTAATATGTTATTTCGCAAGAGTTTTTACTAAAAAATGAAGTATATTTTTTATATTACCAGGGAGTGGGAAAATTAAAGCTAATTACCGAAAAAAGAGAATTTTTATTATAATGACAAAATTGTCATTGAATCAGTTTTATAATAAAATACTAAAATAAAAAGGTTAATTTTACTCCAAGGGCAAGTGGCCAGTCTTGGCAGCCGCTTGCATGGCTTTGGCTGTCCACACTAATCCGGCTGCCCTACGCTAAGGTACAGCGGCTGGCCTACATAAAATTTTTTAAAATTTTTTGGTTGAATTTGTTGTAATTTTTTAAGTGATAGTATTTTAGACAATTCATAATATATATCCCTTTACTTGGCAACTATGCCTCATTTTCCCCCGCCCTAATAATTTTTAAAATTTTTCTTCCATTTCTAGTGATAAAACTCTTAGTATACATTGATAAATACAAAATATGAATCATGTGATTTTCCACTTGATTTCTTGGAACGTTGGAAAAAAATTAGCAAAAGTCGCCTTTGATTTGAAATAACAGCAACAACCATAAAAATTTTATAAAAAATGAAAATAAAAACAGCACGATGCAATAAATAGTAATATTCACTTTAATAAAATGAAAAAAAAACACTTAAAACTGTTCAAAATACAAAGCTAACAAGACAAACAAGGTCACGAGTAGAACGATCTAGAAACTCTCAAATTTAAACATCAAGTTTACAAGAAAGTATATAAGAAAAATTAGTTAAAACGAATGAATTATTCTAATTTGACATGAGATCTACCACCAATGTTAACAATATAATTTCTTGATCATTTTTTAACTGTGGTTTTTATTTTAATTCAAAACAGTTAGAAATATATAGATTATTTTTTGTGGAAAAATATAAGAAAAGCCTCATATTCAATATCCTTCAAGATAAAATTTAATATATTAGTAAGGATGTGCCAATATATTAATAACATTATCTCTACCATAACGACTTAGCTCAAAGTGTAAACCATGGTTGCAGAAATCGGAATCAAAATCTAAAATCGGAATTAGTTTTCGAGGGGTCGAAATCAGAATCGGATTCGGTCTAAATTGGACAGGAATCGATTCAGTTGAATCGATCTGAATCGGTCCAAATCAGTCATATACAAAAAATTGACAACTCATAATATAAATGCATGAAATATATAATTATATAATTTTTCAACACAAATACATAAATTTATAGTTTAATACAAGTATAAAAGAGCATCATTATTTATCATCACAATACCACAATTTCATAAGTGTAACATTTGATATATCATCATTTGTGCTCTATCAAATGATAACAACAAGACATTAATACAAGTCCACAAAATGAAGGTTTAGCACAATTTTATATAGTGATTACTAAATCATTTAATTCATTATCTGAAGCATCTTCAGAGTCTGAATCATTATCACCAATGGGAAGAATAGAGCTATCCTCTGCATCAACATGAGACCCCTGCGTAAAAGGAGGCATAGAACTCCCACTCATATGAAATCCCTCACGTACAGGAGGCAAAGACAAATTGTGTTGGGAGTCAATATGTACATCAATATCAACATCAAGTCCACTAGGAAGAGGAGGCAAAGAAAAACCATCAGACGTAGTCAATATCAACATTAACTCCAACAATATATTGCTTGAAGCGATATACCCCTCCACTTATGATTTTTTGCAAAAGTTACAAATGACTTGCTTCTTACATGCGTCAACTGGTGTATCATATTCCCAACTAATATCCATCTTCCCTGTGACAAATCTGGTATGAGATCCAGAATATAACAACAATCACACCCGGAATATAACAAATCAAATGAATTTTAAACTTGAATCAACCAAATTGCACAGCATACAATTGCATATCTTAGTTATTGTCAACGTCACCAGTTCAACTAACAAATCAAAGTTGCTGTGAACAGCATACAATTGCGAACGAATCAAATAATTGCATACAATTGTGAACAACATACAATTGCACAAAATCTGTGAACAGAATCAAATAATTTGTCAACTAATCGAATTTGTCAACGAATTTGTGAACAACATACAATTTCAAATAATTGTATACAATTGTGAACAACATACAATTTGCACAGCATAGCATACAATTTCAAATTTGTGAACGATTTGTGAACAACATACAATTGCACAAAATCTATGAACGAATCAAATAATAACACAAACAGATAGACGGCACAAAAATTTGATCATGAATCCCAAATCAGCAATGTAAAAAATTTGTGAAGCATAACATACAATTTGCACAGCACAACATAGCATACAATTTGCACAGCACAGCATAGCATACAATTTGCACATCACAGCATACAATTTCAACAAAAAATTGCAACTTTACAAAATTTTTGTGTCGAACGGGTGATGTCAAAAGCATGGTTGGACAGGCGATGTCAGAGGCGAGGTCACGAGGGTGAAGGCAAGGTCAGAAGCGTGGTCGGAGCTGAGGTCGAAGGTGAGGTCGGCAGCAGTAGACGGGGCGGAGGTCGAAAGTGAGTCGGACGGGCAATGTCGGAGGCGAGGTCGGAGGGAGAAGGCGAGGTCAGAGGCAAGGTCAGAAGCACGGTCGGAGCTGAGGTCGAAGGCGAGGTCGGTAGCAGCAAACGGGGCGGAGGTCGGAAGAGTGGCGACAGAGTGGTGGAGACTCTGGTCGGGGTAAATTTAGGTTTTTAAAATTTAAATTCCAATTTTACTCATGATTAAATAATTTAATTAATATCATACCTAGGGTATTTTAGTTATTTACCCACAAAACCGAATTTTCCCGATTTACACCGATTCCAAATCGATGATCGGAATCGGGGTAAATCGGCCGATTTTGAGACCGATTCGATGCCGACCGATTCAACCCCTAAATCGGATTGGATCACTCCCGATCCGATTTAAATCGGCCGATTCTGAGTGGAATCGGCCAATTTCACCAACATTGGTGTAAACTAATAAGCCTAAATCATGTCATCAAAAGTAATTAGATGAAACTAAAGATGTACAGATAATTCTCACGACTAGGTCAGATTTTACCTTAATAGATATTACTTTAGGGTCTTACATTTGCAGGCCCTTGTGGAACTTGGAATAGGCGGCAAGGAGGTCCTCTTCCCCAGTTGATTGCCCTGTCATTGCCGCTTGCCCAGCCATCCTTGTTGGAGCCAATCCCTGCATCCCTTCTTTGCTGCCAGCTCTCAAGCAGACCATGCCTCCCCTTGTCAAGCAATTCAAGATCAGAAAGGAAGAGCCAAGAATATATGGGGAAAGAAATTATAGAAGAGCAAGCAAGAAGAAGCTCTCCACACCTTAATGACCAAGCAGCACTCCTCACACCCCTTTGTCGAACCTGACCCTGCCCCACCGCCGTGGACACATGCCGACGCCAAAGAAGTAATTCAAATTTCTGGCGAAGCGTTGCAAATAGAACAACATTGCCCACTTTCTGACCAATTTTCAGTGACTAGAGGCCCTGAGCTCGACGTCCAAATTGATCCTTGGCCATGGTGCTGACAAATTTGGGCGGTGATCTATAACTGTCCACTTGCGTCGTCCCCGGAGATAGGTGCAACAACATTGGCAGGTCTACCCCCATTGAGACATTTTTGGTGATTTCACGACATTGATGACTAAGGAAGGACCCCACCGTGCTCCCCTTGTCATCCTCCGCCGACTAGACACCTTGTTGACACCCTTAGTTGTTAAGACCTGACCCAATTAGTGCAAATTGATAGGTTTCGTCATCTCTTTAAAAATAATTAATCAAGTTAAAAGATCTTAAGTACATCTCCATCAATATATTAGGTCTTACCCTAATGGGCACTAGATATGAGAGTAACATAACTTTTGGGGGGATATTACACTATATAACAACCCATAAAAAATAGTCCAATGTCTAACACATTATGGGGTAACATCCAATATATGCTTGAGGATGTGTTTATAGGTCTTCAACTTGATTAATCACTTTTGAAGAAATGACTTACGTCTATCAGTTTGTACTTGGGTCAGTTCATTGCAGGTGGTATCAGAGCTGACTTAGCATCATATTGGATGGTGGGTCAGACAAAGAAAGACGTAGTCCAAAGAATTATGTGGACAAAATTTCTTGGATAAATAGGGATAAAATATAAGAAACCTAGAAGCCTAAAAAGGAATTTCGATGACGAAATTTCTTAAAGGTGGGTAGACTCTAAAAACGCATTAAAAATAGCCTCACATCTAGTACATCCTAGGGTAAGATCCAATATATAAGTGGGGATGTGTTTATAGATTTTCAATTTGATTAATCATTTTTGAAGAAATGACTTGACCCATTAATTTGTACTTAAGCCAGGTCATTACAAGATATTTAACTTATTTAAAGAATAATTGCAATAACCAAAAAACAAAAAACAATCCCACATTTAATACATCCTGTGGTAAGATCCAATATTTAAGTGCGGATGTGTATATCTTCAACTTGATAAATCACTTTTGAATAAATGACTAAGTCTATTGATTTGCACTAAGTGGGTCGGACCTTTGCAAGTGGTATCACAGCCGATCTAAGATCATATTGGAGAGTGGGTTGTACCAAGAAAGAGAGTCTTGTCAAAGAATTATGTGAACAGAATTGTTTGTAGAAAGAAGGGTGAAATATAAAAGTGGGTTGTACCAAGAAAGAGAGTAGAAAGAAGGGTGAAATATAAAAAGTCCAAGAAGCTTAAGATAGGAATTTGAGGATAAATTTTCTTACCTGGGTGAACTGTAATAAGCCAAAAAAAGTCTTACATTTAACACATCCTGAGATAAGATCTAATATTTAAGTGAGGATATATATATATATATATTTAATTTGATTAATCATTTTTTAAGAGATGATTAAGTCTATTACTTTACATTAAGTGATCTAGGCCTTTACACATTTCACCTACTTTAAAAAAAAATTCATCCTCAAAATTCCTTTCGCTTGACATACCACTATCCATCTAACACGGTTCTAGATTCTCTCTGATACCACCTCTAACGGCCCTAACACAAACCTGTTCAAAGAATTTATCTAATCCGAGGTGTCAATCTAAGTTAATTTACTTCAAGATTTTATTTAACAGCATTTCACACAAAATTTGGTTCTTCACCGTTGCATTCAATGGTGAGATCTATTTCTTCATTTGAGCATTGTAGATACTAATTTCAAGCTTTGGAAGATGCATAACATCTGGAATCAATAAATTAAAAGTGACAAAAAATCTTCTTATATATTGTAAAAATCATATAAATAGTGAATTGTGAGTGTTAACCCACTATGGACTGATGTAATAATTTTATTGTCTCTAATATTTTATCTTGTATTGATAGGTTAACTAGCGATTTTAGTAACCAGGGTGTCTTAAGACAACCCTCCACTCAACTCAGTGCCAAATTGGTCTTCCAACTTTCCATCGACCGAAGGCGCACAATTTTGTGGACAAACACATAGGTGGTGCAATTTTCAATTTTTGGGCCTATGTGTTTTTCCATTTGCTTTTAGCTAATAATAATTATCTTCTTTGTTAAAAGCGTCATCAATTTACACCTATAAAGATTGAAAGTTAAAGTTGTTTGAATTTTCCAAGTGGGCTCTCCTATAGTTTTCACCAGCCCAACTCTCATTGGTATGTAACACCAGCCCAACTCTCATCACTAGCAATAATATTATCATTGATACTAGTAATTGATTAATTGTGCTTGATTAATTAGCTTGATTTGGTTCAATGGTCTATTTAATAAAAAACTTGGTTTGAAGGTCATCTCAAACCAAATGAAATGAGCACAATCTTGTGTTTATTCCATGTAATTTGATTTGAAGCTGCTAAGTAATTTGTCATGAGAATTATCTTTGGACATTTGTGGCAAGTTTTCTTGTTGAAGGATAAGTACTAATTAAGTATTTTATATGAATGTCTGTTACAAATTTCTCATAAGAATTATACATTATGAATAGTGTATGATTGTTGTATTTGATACATGCAATTTGTTTTCAAAAGCAATATGTATGCAATTTTATTATAACAAAATGAGACATTTGAAATCCTTGAATTTAAATAAAAATTCTTATAGATTCTACTAATTAAAAGCAAGTAAAATATCAATTTAGATAAACAAGTACTTGTTTAATGAGCATCCCTGACCATGCCCATTACTATACTCTTAAATTTATTGATTCTACTTTCTGTTCGTGATATTAGCTTCATCACCTTCATCAATATCTAAAGAGAATGAGAGCACTTTTTATATGCCACCTCTAAATGAGCCTCTTTTGAGTTGGGTTGCAAAAATCAGGCTATTTCGAGTAGAATCGACTGATTTTACTCAGTTAGGAACAAAACATAATCAAAATTAGGTTGGATAATTTTAGCAAAAAATCGGCCCAAGAATTAGTTGATTCAGGCCGATTCGAGCCAATTCTCACCCCGAGTAGACGACGACAAAAATTGGGTGATTCAGGCTTGGGGGCAGATGGGGAGAGGGGGTTGACGGCCCACCAGACACAGGCTGGTGGTGTTGGGGGGGGTGCGGGCTTCGAGGTACTGGGCGGGAGCAGGGGGTTGGGATGGGGGTGATTGGTGAAGGCGGGTAGGCTTGACACCGGCAGAGTCGGTTAGGGTTGGGATGGGGGTGATCGGTGAAGGCTGTAACACCCCGTTTCGGCTCACCCGTAAACCGACTTGGAAATGTCACCGGCAATCGAACCGTTTGCTAATCTACTAGGTTCGGTTAAGCCGACCCAGATCTGCCCTCGGCGTCTCAAGATGGAGATGCAAACATGAAATGCATGCATGGGAACAATTGGGTTCTAACGCGGTCCTACATGCATGCTATGATGCACAAGCAAAAACAAGACAAAACAATAAATGAGAAACCAAAAGAAAATATATACTACTACGTAAAAACAGACAAAATTTCCCCTAAAAGTGCAATAAGGGCTAACTTGTCCACAACAAAGGTATATAAATATTTTATCAAAATACAATAAAACATAACAATCTACCGCGGCATTCCATTATTATCTCATTTGTTTTCATCTAAACCGAGGCTGAACTCAAGGTTCCCTGCTCATTCACATCTATCCGTTCATTTCATAATAGGCAATTCATCCAAACAAACACATCCAAATTATCATTCACATAGCATTAACACATCATCATTATACGTTACACGCAGCAAGTACATGTGTGTGCGGTTCCGTACTGTTCCTCCGGAGTCCCGACAGCTTTCATCGCTCGCATTCCTCACCTACATATATATAGAAAAACCGTCAGTAACGAGTGTTACCGGCCCGAAAAATAACTAATATCAATCTAGCACAGGAGAGCAAACTCTCCTGTTGAATGAAAACCACATACTTCCTCAAGAACTCTCATCAGGGCACATATGGGAGTCGTCGCCCTCGGGTCGACAGCGTCCCCCTTTCTTTCTCATTCTCATACCTTGGCCATTTCTCTATCACTTCTCGCATCAAATCTCATTCCTTTCCGCCCTCTGCACCTTCCATATTACTCCTGACCTTGAGTACGAAGGCCGAGTACTCTCAGGCAGTCGCCTTTAGTACCCTTTGAAACCACAAGTCTAGACATGCGCTGCAATGCAATACCCGTGAACCTCCACACTTCTCCGGGTTTGAGGAACTCGAAGGTGGAGTTGTCAGGATCCCTCGGGAATGAAACGACCCGCACACCATTCCAGAGCCCACTATCAACTCACACGTGCCCGCTCGCATAGCACGGCAGTCAGATTTCCCTCATTCCATCTCTCACTGAAAGCACGAAAACTATACATATATAGGCTTGGGTTGGGATTATACAATAGGCCCAAAGGCATCATGAGCCGGATCTGAAGTTCGAAAACAAACTCGAGGGATCTCATCCTCGAGGGTTATTAATCCGAAAAAAGAACTGTTGGCTAAATGGCCCGAGTTAAGTGGGATCCGATAAAACGTCACTTAACTCGTCCTGCACATGATAAATCAAATACACAATAGAGTAGTGTTAAAAAAATAGAGACGAGTCCTAAACAGACTTGGTAGAAGCTCCAAACGGGTCCACGCGCCTAGGCGGTGAGCTCCTACACCGTACCTACACAATCAAGCTAAAAACTAACGCCCGCATGATGAATCACACATCCTATAGCATGCACACACAATCAACACAATCATGCATCAATCAACACACATCAACCTATATCAATTCTAGCAAATCTACTTAGGCTAGTTTGCATTAGATCAAGATCATTACCTAGTTACCCTAATTAGTTTCTTAGCCTCCATTTTTAACACCACTCAATCAAACAAATTTCATATTTTATCCTTAATCAAATCTACATTTATATATATTATTATAATACACAATTCACCAATCCTAGCATGCAATTCTAATAATCAATACTTTTAAATAATTAAGTTAAAACAAATTATACCTCGCGTCGTCAAAAATCGGCGACAGCTAGGGTTTCTGTTTCGTGGCTCGAAACTCGAATTCGGCACCTAGCGGCGTCCGAAGTCCGATCATATTGGACCGGGTGCGTTCGGTGGATGATCCAGCGAATTTCCCACGAATCCAATTTTCTCGGCGGTTCCCGCGAGTGTTGGCAGTTTTCCGACGGATTCCATCGGTTTTCCGGTCATGATTTGGGACGGGGCAATCTGGGGGTCTATCGGCACCAGCTCGACGAGCTTGGTCCAATGGTGGTGTCAAACAAGGTAGCTGGGCGGCGATGGCTGTCGGCGATGGCGTCGAAAACGGCGGCGGCGGCGTGCTCCGATCGGGGCTACGGCCGGCCTTGACGGCGGTCGGGATGATGGGGGAAACGTCGGCGACGGCGAGGGGTGGTCGTCGGGGTCACAGCTGCGGCGGCGTGGCCCGGACGGTGGCGAATCGACGAGGGAGGGCGTCGCGGCTTGTGGGGCGATTCCGGAGTCGTGGCGGCGAGACGGTGGCCGGGGTGGGTCGTGGCGGCACGGCAACGACACGACGGAGTGGGGCGGCGTTGATCGGCGGCAGCGCGGCGTCGAAAGTGGCGGCGGCGGCGGTGACGGTGACGAGCACAAGGCGGTGAGGGTTTTGGGAGGGTAGGTGTCAGGAGGGAGAAAAATACCCTCAATGGCAAACTCGTAAATAAGTATTGACTCGATTCCTACTCGAGTCAAAATAATAACTAGTTCACAATAAATTCTAAAAAATCTAGAAAAATATGGGAAAAATCCCGTAAAATCAGACGAACACAGCAACATCCAAATGATATGTTCTATAACTAATAACCCACCTAAATATAATCTAACGCGTCCTAACACATTATTCGGCCTAAAACTATTTCTACGATCAAACATATAAAAAGAAAAAAATACTGCATACTTTCATACATTCTGATAACTCATTTCTCACCATCTTCTCGATGTTATCATCATATATTCAGGTACACCTGACTCTCATCGCTCACAACTCACAGCTGGCCTCGACTCAGCACGCGGTTCATGAGCTGACTCGACTCGAACCGACTGGTTCGGTAACGTAAAACCCTGACTCGAGTCACGGGTTTTACAAAGGCGGCCTGGTTCAACACCGGCAGAGCCAGCTAGGGTTGGGATGGGGTTGATCGGTGAGGGAGAAATGGGGAAAATGATGGGCTTGGGTAGGGGATGGCGAGGAGGGGTCAGAGTGGTGCGATTGAAGCGTGGGTCAGGCCCGGGGGTGGGTGGCGGCGGTTGGAGAAGGCTGCTGGGCTCGGGTAAGGCCAAATGAGGGAGAGGGAAGGTGGAATAAAGAAGAGGAAAAGGTCGGAGAGGTGGCAGTGAGGGTGGTGAGGGGGTCAAAGGTGGCCGACTGTGGCGGCACGACCCGTCGCTGGTGGGTTAGGTAGTGGTGTCGAAAAAGGGCGGCTCGGGTCGGTTGGGTGGAGAAGAATGAGGGGGGGTAGTTTAGGCAATGAAATTTGACTCGCTCCCATCTCGAGTCAATAATAATAAAATAAATCCTAAATTTATAAAAGAAAATATAATAAAATCCAATAAAATAAAATACAACTCATAATAGTCTATGACATGTTCTAAAATGATGCAGGGGACGCGAAGAAGAGATCATTGACCAATTTTAACCGATTCAAATTAACCGATTCTTGTTCGATTTTTGATAAATCGGTCCAATTCAATGACTCATTTCTAATCCAATTTAGCATCTAATTCTGATTTTTGCAACTATGATTTTGAGCCCAATAACCAAATAAGCACACAAATATACGTAGGAAACTTATTTAATTCTTGACGACTCTATTGATCTATTTATTTTGTTCTCCTCTGCACAAATCATTTCCTTTTCTAATTAAAATAATTATTTGCTACAATTACAAAAAGAATTTGTCAAAGTACACAAAACGTTTGTGACCATATTATAGAAGACCCAAAAACATTGAGATCTCATTGGTATGCTGCCACTGATTACAATATGATTTCATGCTATGAGGAAGATTTAGAGAGTCAAGTGATGTATTTTACAGCTTTGAATTGTAAGTGAAGCAAGCAAGATGCTTACTTGAACAAATCATTAAGAACATGAAACGTGCAATAAACTTAAATAGATTAATTTGTCTTGATTGAGTTTTATTGGCCCAAACATCTTCAATACAAATCCACCAAACGAGTTAACCTCCGCTTGGCTTCTTAAAGACAACCAGAAGCCAATGTTTGTTAGTCTGTCGCTGTCCGTATCCGTCTCTCTGTCAATGGGGAAATTAGGTCTACATAAATAGTTGATGTACAAAATTTCAATTTAATTCAAATTCAATGGCACTTCAACTTTAATTTATTTCGTTATACGATTTATTTAATATTTTATTAATAATCAATATATTAAAAAACAGGAAAAAAATTAGATTAATTTGAAGCTTCATAACCTAATTTTGGAATTATGCTACTGAACTTAGGATTATGTGTGTGCTTAATAGCGTGTCACGAGATTATAATGATTCGAACTCTTTGTTTTGTTTTAAAAAACATTATATTAGTATCATAATTTTTCATGTGTCTTTTATGATTTCATAAGACCCTTCTTAAGTTGGGAAGAACTAGAGTTGAGCAGATTTCACCCCAAACTTAAATAACCAACCAAATCGAACCAAAATTATCAATTTGGTTCATTTTTTTAAAATTTCGGTTTGGTTTGGTTTAAATTAAGGTTAATTTTTTTAAGTATGGGAAATTTCTCTTCAGAACTGAATCAAACAGAAACTGACCGAAAAATTGAAATTTTTTTTAAAAATATTTATATATTATGTCGGTTATTATTAATTTTTTTGATTTATTTGGAATTTATTTGAGATGCTTACTATATTATCTATATGTAGAATACTTTTGAATATGATTTTTATGATTGTTAAATCATGTTTTCAGCTTTATTTATTGTAAAAATAATAATTAATTTTAATATAGTTTTAATTATTTCAGTTTCGATTAAACAGAACCGAACCGAACTTAGATATGGTTTTATGGAAATTTCAGGTATAGTTGGTGGAAAATTTTAATGGTCAAACCATTTTTCATAAATTCAATTTGGTCAAGTTGAAACCTAATGGAACCAATTGAATGCACTACCTAGGAAGAATTAATAACAAAACAAAAAAATTCAATTCAGTTAGGATTTGACCTTATGTTTAAATTAATAGTAAATACAATTAATTAATAGCATTGAGATATCTAATTCAATGGAGAGTTACATGTAATATATAAAAAGTATAGTTCAGTTAAAAGTAAACTCTAACTATCATAAATAAGATTTATAATAATTTGAATAAGATCAAAATTCAAGTTATTTTAGATTCAATACGCAAAAAATATTATCCCCATCAAAAGTCCCATTATTAATAACTAAACTCATACATTATCTTGCATCCCGTGTTGACTAATGGCAACAACAACAATGACGATTATATAATAGTCTTTATATATAACATATAAGAAAGAAACGAAGAAAAAGACGGCAACGAACGCAAACACCACCTCTTAAAAAATTGAAATTATTAACACTATGCTAAAATTAATTATTATTTTTACAATAAATAAAGCTAAAAACATGATTTAACAATCATAAAAAGCATATTCAAAATATTCTATATACCGATATTATATTAAGCATTTTAAATAAATTTCAAATGAATTAAAAAATTATATATATATATATATATATATATTATAAATGAATATATATATATATGGGAATTAAAAAGTAATTAATATATACGTGTATATATATATATATATATATATATTTATTTATTTATTTATTAGCAGAAGGCAAAATAAAAAAAAGAGGGGGGAGAGGAAGGAGAAGAAGAAAGAAATGAAGGCGAAGACGGCAACGAACGCCAAACACCAACCGCTCTGCAACGACGGGGAAGGCGACATCACCTTCTCTTGTCCATCGTTGCTTCGGATCTCCTCTTCCCCCACCACCTGCCTTCCCTTCCCCCCATATAAATAATTCCCTTCACCACCCACCTCCCTCCCTGCGCATGCCTCCTCTTGCTTGATCTCTGGTGTATGTACTTTTTTTTTCTGTTCTGGATTTTTTTGGGGATTTTTCGGAGTTCTGGGTAACTGGTTGGTATCTGAATCTTGCAGGCTTGGACGACAATGGCCGTCTCGGGGCCTCTCACGCCTGGCCAGGTGAGGGGTGTCTTTTTTTTCTTTGTTGGATTTGATTTGATTTGATTTGATTGTTGGTGTTGCCATTTTGTGATCATGGGGGGATTGGGGTGAATCTTGGCGTTGTATGGTTGTTGCATTGGTGGGGTTGTTGAGGATTTGTGCTGATGTGCTCGGAATTTGATGCAGATGAATGTGTGTGAGTGTGTGTGTGTGTGTGTGTGTTTTTGTGGACATTTAATGTGGTGTGTTGTAGGCTGGCATGTTTGGTTATGCTTGTCATTTTTTTTGGATTGATGATGAAGAAAAGATGCCATTTTTATTGCCTTTGAGCTGAAATTTGGGATTAATTAATGTGATAGCTGGCACGGAATTTGACACTTTTTTCTTAAAATGTCGGTTTTCTGAGCTGCTGTTTGTTATTGAACTAGGGTGCTTTGTTTTTAATGCGAACATGGTGCGCATTGGCTCTTTAGAGTGGATTTTTATATATGCGGTCTTGAATTTTTTTCATTTCCTTGGTAATTACAGCTTAAGCATCTCGTGTGTGTTATCTTAGGTTTCTTCTCATTTTTTTTTACTGTGGTCTAGCCAATCATGAACATTTTTCTTGTGTAAGCTGAGCATTATTTTAATTATTCATGGCTGTGTTGGGCTTGTATTTGAAATTAACCGAGTTTATGACCCTACGTTAAATTTTCTGAAATGGGCAAATGGATTGAAGTTTTTCTTGGTCCAAAAGTTATAGTGAACATCACTAGTAATATCATTATGAGTGATGCTATCGCCATTTCTCCTGTTACCAGTTCCCTAGTGTACTAATTGTAGGCTACATGCTCAGATTTCATGTGAACACTGTCAGTTGCATTTATATCAGTTGTTATATTTGTTATTTGGAAATCTCCTTTTTAAAGTATTCTTAAGCAAGCTTTTTCGTTGCATAAACTGGGGGCCATAATTTGGTATATTCGTCGAGTTAAAAAATTTTTTTCTTGCTTTTCAATTATAGGTATCCTTCTTGCTTGGATTTACCTCGATCTTTATTGCTTGGATATATTCAGAAATATTGGGACACAGAAAAACTTCTTTACATCCGAGTAAACAGTAAGTGGCTTTTATTTGGTTCTGCACTCTACATACCATAGTTTTCTAGAATGATAATCTTTGGAGGACTTATTGCCATCTTTTAGATTTGATATCCATGTTTACATGGCTTACAAAAATCATGATTTTCTTTCAAACTTTTATCTTATCTTGCAAAGCCCTTTTGAGCTTCCCAGGAGCCATCAGTATCAATACGGCAAATTGGGCTTCTTTTTTACTGATGAGTTGGCCTTGAATGTACTTAATGTGTGTATTTTTTTGCTTCTAAATGCATTTATTTCCCACTTGTTATTGAATTTAAATTTGACTTCAATCATTATTCTGATTCATGTTTCCTGGGTTGCCTTATTGCAGCCATTCAGAGAATTATCTTGTAGAATTAGGAAATGAGGCTGTCAAGGAAGATGATCGTGCAACTTTTCTCGAAGGAGGCCTCACAAAATCCTCGTCTGCTAGATTTCATAGTTCCTCTGTCCGAGAAAATTTAGCACGGTGATATCCGTAGTTGTCTTTCACACTGTGCATCCATATCAATATTGCTTTAGGATGAGCACTCTAACAGTAGTTCTATTGTTGGTTTTGGAAAATATAGGTTTGTGTATCTGGAAGATACTTTTCTACTTGAGAATCGGTCAATTTTGAAAAACATGTAAGAGATTTGTTGTATAGATTATCATAGGTTATCAAAGTTTCCATATGAACAAATCAAGTATAACATTTATGGTTCACGCACTTGGTTGATATGAAATTACATTTTCAGATCAGAGTTTTGCTTGATTTTGGTATATTTTTACCTATGTGATCGGACAAACCTGTTTTTGGATTCCAAAAAGGTATGGTAATTCCTTCTTTTAACTGGTATTTCTTTCATGTGTCAGTTATATTGCTGATTGTATCGCAAGTATATTTTCCCTTGTTGATGAAGTGCCTTTTTTTAATTCAAAGTTTAATCCTTTTAATACCCATGATGTAAATGAAATTTTGTTAGGTCGTTAAGGGTTTAGGATATATACAATTGCATATATCTGATTGCCAGTTGAACTGGGCTGGGATTGGTACATACATTTTACAGCGCTGACTGATTGCTTTTAAAATTTAAAACGATCGCACATCATCCATGCCAAAAGTAAGTGACATATTTTTATGTTGGATGCCCTTTATTATGTAATCCTCAAAGATGGAGAAAATGGAGTGAAGTTAAAACATCATCATCATTTACTTTTCCTAACTATATAATCATCACGAGATCATGTTGATTGACAAATATTATCATAATTGATGGATCATCTTCCATGACGAAGTTGGTAACGAGAAAAGTATGCTAGCGAAGAATGATAAGTGGTGGATAACATTATTACATGACGCTGCCAAGGAAACTTTTGATTATATTTTATACAATTGTGAGTGTGTCATGTTTTATATTAAACCATATTCTTGAATTTCTAACAGTCATAATTTTTTAACGCATATTTTTGGTTTTTGGCTCTGTCTACGATTGAGTAAATTGGCAGAAAAGGATTCATGTCCCCAATCTTAATTTTTTGGGATTAAATGGAAGAAGATGATAATAAATTATGTTTCTGGCAGCTTGTTTTGTGTTCGTTTCTCTTTAATTTTTGTAGTTTCTGTCTGACAGAGTTATAATCGGGACCTTTTCATCTTCTTGTATGCTCTACTCATCATTGCGTCAGCGATGACTTCTTTGAAAAAGCACACTGATCAATCAGCATTCTCGGGAAAATCATTGCTCTATCTTAATCGGCATCAAACTGAGGAGTGGAAAGGATGGATGCAGGTGAGAGTTTTTGGTCCTTGTCTGTTTGATTTTTTAGGTGTTGCAAGATTTCCTTCATACTTTCCAGCCAAATGATTGTAATTGTTTCCCTGCCATCTAATGTACACACATTCCCGTTTAAAGGTTGTTTTATGCATTTTAGCAAACCTTTTCCTTTTTTGCAGGTCCTCTTTTTGATGTATCATTACTTTGCTGCAACAGAGATGTATAATGCAATTCGTATCTTTATTGCGGCTTACGTATGGATGACAGGTTTTGGAAATTTCTCCTATTATTATATTAGAAAAGATTTCAGCTTGGTTCGTTTTTGTCAGGTCCGTATGAATGATTAAATAGGTCGATGTTGTCTACTATGAATATTTGTTTGCCAAAAATTTTCGCCTTAATGTTATTCACATTGTATATCATCAAATGCAGATGATGTGGCGATTGAACTTATTGGTGGCATTTTGTTGCATTGTTCTCAATAATGATTATATGCTGTACTACATATGTCCTATGCACACTCTTTTCACTCTTATGGTCTATGGAGCACTTGGAATATTCAACAAATACAATGAACATGGATCAGTAATTTTCGTGAAGTTTGCTGCTTGCTTTTTGGTTGTTATCTTGATCTGGGAAATTCCTGGAGTGTTTGACATCATTTGGAGCCCTACAACATTTCTTTTAGGTAGGATTATTTGATAGATTTGTTCATTCATTGAATATTTGCATTTTGCTTGACTAAACTGATTGCCAAGAACACATATGCCTTTCACAGGATACAAGGATCCAGATGCTTCAAAAACCAATCTTCCTCTTATGCATGAATGGCATTTCAGATCTGGACTTGATCGCTATATCTGGATAATTGGAATGATTTATGCTTATTACCACCCTTCTGTAAGTTATTAAATGCTTAATCTTTTTGTTTGGCATTCATCCCACAGTTTTTTGATGTTAACAAATATAGTCAAAACACCACCTTGTCTGTCCTTTGCTATTCGTTGTTGAAATAATAGCTTTGCTGTATTTAACAGGTTGAGAGGTGGTTGGAAAAGTTGGAGGAGTCTGAAACTAAGGTGCGAGTGTCAGTAAAATTAAGTGTCACAGCAGTTGCTTTGATGGTAATTTTTTTGCTTTTTTTGCCTGATGATATATCGAGTTGCCAATTGCATATGTTTTTGTTATATGTTAAACACTTCTTTATGTAGGTTGGTTATTTGTGGTATGAAAATATATACAAGTTGGACAAAGTTTCGTACAATAAGCTTCATCCTTACACCTCATGGATTCCTATAACGTAAGCTTCTTGAAGTTACCATTCTTGAAGAATATCTATGCATGCATGCCTTGGCTTGTTTGTGTATTAGTAATCTTCTGTCCACTTGAGTCAGTCAATGTTAGCAACTTTATCATTTAAGAAGTTGTGTTTTCGAAATGTATTGGTAGTGTACATAGTTTGGTCAATTTATCTATCCGTGCTGTTTTTGCCCAGCATGAAGATCTACAAAGTTGTAATTTGTCTCTACTTGTGCAGGGTTTACATATGCCTGCGAAATGTCACTCAACAACTACGTAGTCATTCCTTGACTCTATTTGCGTAAGTCCATTTTTACTGGAGTATGGGGGTGAACACTTACCTTCTGTCAATGTAATTACTTTTTTATGATAATTTTTCTTTTTAATAGGTGGCTGGGGAAGATAACATTGGAGACTTATATATCACAAATTCATATCTGGTTAAGGTTTGTAAACTTTCTTATTATTGTATGTGCTTCTTCAGGCTTGGTTTGTTAGTTTTTATTGACTAAACTGATAATTGCTTAACAATATATTTTTTATTAAAATGCATCTTGTTCATTGAGGCAATTGGCATCTCGTAATGATTTTGACAATACTAGTGGTATGCATCAACTATGCCTCTTCGTTATAACCCCTCATATTGTTGACACGCACTTGCAGATCAAACATGCCCAATGGACAACCTAAATGGCTACTTCTGTTCATTCCTAATTACCCATTGCTCAACTTCATGCTCACAACAGCGATATATCTACTGGTAACTTACATCGTTGCAGCTTTCTATATTTTTCCATAGTCATCTAATGTTTCCAGCACAATGATTTTTCCCCCAGATATCTTATCGGCTCTTCAATTTGACGAATGAGTTGAAAAAACCTTTGTACCCACTAGAGATAACAAGCGTTTGCTCCATAATTTTATTGCGGGAGTGACCATCTGCTTCTCATTGTATAGCATTTCTCTGGTTCTTCTTCAGATTTCTTCATTGATGGTAAGCTGCGGTACTGCCACATTTCCACATAGAAAATCAGCTTCATTTTTTATCAATTACATCAAACTCTATTTTCATTCTTAGGGCTGAATTGTTGACATTTTGGGTGAGACTTATGATTTGGACCTAAAAATTTTAGGTCCCTGAATAATCATTCAAACCCCACATCTTTTCACTTAAACGCGTGCTTGAAGAAGCTAGATATCCACTTATGCAAGGAAATTTTGTGAGCTGCTCATTCGGTAAGCTAGGTTACTTGCACTGGCGTATATGGAGTGGAAATGAAGGTTTCTTTAGGTTGATACTGCTACAGTTTTGAGGATGAAAATTTTGAAGGGGGCTGGCTCTATGTTTATGTCTCATTTTTTCCCATTTTTTTTCACATAGATATTGTTCAATCTTGTAAGAACATTGATACAACCAAATAGAGGGGTTATCAGGATTATGTAAACAAATAAATGAAAATTTCAAGCCTTGTTATACTTTCAATTTCAACTGATATTATAGGTTTGAATGAGAAAAGGACTGGTGGATATGCTAAAGTTAGAATATTACCTACTATTTAATGCAGGACTGAGAGTTGAATATTACTAACATTTTGCAAAGTCTTTTCTTATCCAAAGCCAGAATTTCATTTCTTAGGTTAGGGCATGATGAGTATATGCATTTGAATCTAGTTAGTCATCAACTCTTATTAATAAAAAGGAACTAAAAGTTGCACTTTGATGTAAAATAAGAGATTCAACCAATAAAAAAATAACAAAAAAACATTATAATCTATCTCTTTATTTAGTTAGAGTTTATCTTAAGAATTGGAGTCTATCTCTAAGATATCTTATGATTGTAATCTATCTCATTATTGAATAAAGGTTTACGTATAAAATTGGTGTTTATCTCTAACATGGTCATGCATGCTATGTCTTCTTGCCCAGTAATTTTAACTTGGCAAGATGATCTATTAAGAGTCACGAGCTTGATCCCGATACTCTTACCCTTTTCATCTCACCATGTCTTATGGTAGGATGATAAAATGTGAGTGTATTGTAAAATCTCAATATAAAAGAAGATAGTCTTACATCAATACCTGTGAGGGAGTTGACAATCTGATACATCTTTAATTTAGGTTAAATATTTTGAAGGAGATGACAAGGTGGTCAAGTTACACTAGAGCTCGATTCAGTACAAATGGTATCAGTGCTAACCCTGAAGCAAGAAACTAAGATCTTAGGATACAAAATTTTGCAACAAGGATTAGTATATTTCTACCGCTTCTTTTCCTGTTCGGACAAAGAAAAAGTTTCCACAAGCAATTGTTTTAAACCAATTCCCACCCTACAACACACCAATAAAGGATTAATCATATTTATTTATATTGATTAGGAAAACATGTTAATTGTCTAAATTTCTGATTAAAAAGCAGTTAAAAGCTACAAAATTCATCAACCTAGTGTTCTTGTTTTTCATGGCCTATGCAACATGAAAATGAGCAATTGGGCAGACATGTATCATGTCATCTCTGGCAGGGTGGGGCTTCAAGGCTTCAATTTGGTCCAATCTTCCTCCATTCATGTTCTCAAATAACAAGACATGAATAATGCTTGCACATGACAAGGTATGGTTTTCTTGATTTAAATTACTCTGTTTGGAACATTTTAAGAATGTTTTGACTAAGATTAGCAATACCTAACTCTTGTATGATCAATTATAGCAAGTGTTCTTTGGAAAACAAAAACAATTATAATAGATATTTGGATTGATTGTGTTAAAGACAATTCCTTGTGGAAATGTTTTTTTAATTGACCTAAAATTGTCTATGTTTATTTGCATCAAATGTTGGCGGGTAAAAGACTAGGACAACCAAGAAAAGACATGTAAAAGACAATTGCTGTGAATATTTCTTGAAATTTATATAAAATATTGGATTACAAAGATGATTAGATGGTGAGAATAATTTTGTTTAATTTTTTAAATTTATACTTAACAATCTTTGTCATGGCTTCAATTTATAATTCAAGTTAGTCATTGTAGTTAATTTTAGATAAATAACAATTGCCATTTTGTATTTAATGTTTAAACTAAATTGTATAAAAAAACTTACCACCCTTAAAATAAAGTAGGTTTATACATAATCATTTTGACATACACAAAAATTATTTTTAAATAAAATTTCCCTCCTTTTTGAAAAATAATTTGGTATTTAGAGCAGACACACAATTTGATGTGAATTAGAGTCAATTTGATAATAATCAAATGATATTGCTTCTTTGGTTCAAACTAAAAAGAAAATTACTAAAAGAATTACCCAATATAAATATTAACTATATGAAATTGTTATATATTTTTAAAAAAATCATATTCCACTAATATTTTTGCATTGTTGGCTCCATGTGTAGACAAACTACAATAATTTAATCTAAGTGTAATCGGGCTAAGTTATCTCTTTAAAATTAATTTTTGAAAATTAAAATTTTAAATATATTTTTACTAATAAATCATATATTAATAAATTATTAAATTAGATATTAAATGTGAGATTAATTAAGAGATGTAATAATTTATTCACTTTAAAAAATTCGTCTTCAAAATTATTTTTTTCTCAATTTAAAACCCTAATTCATGTTTGGTATCCGGTAAGTCTACGGTTAAACATCACTTTGAGTCACCTCTTACCATTATTAATAATCCGGCCTATGTACAATATAAGTGGTTAATTTTTTGTATTAAAATAAGTAGTTAACCAAAATTAGAAATCTTTAAGCCTATCCAATCCAATTTAGTGTACTTGAATTTATTGTAATTAAGAATTAAATATGAGATTAATTTGGATATTTGGTTGGTTTCAACAAGAGCTTACGGCCATCAATATCTTTTCATTTGCAAATCACATGAATCGTTTTATCTGAGACGATAAATATTTCTGTATGAACAAAGTTAAATTCAGGAAATAACAAATATTCTTAACAGCCAATGAAGCATAGAAGAGAGCAGCTTGAATTGAACACCAGAACCAGCTCTGCGTAGTTCAATAATGCGGCACAACGTGCAAACTGCTTCATTACCTGTCTTATCACTTCCCCATGTGGAACTCCACCACCAATCATGGCGACCATTGACTCCCTCTCTCTAGTTGTCAGCTACAGGCTGGTTCCTCCCCCACCCTCTTTAAACTGATCTTCCGACGGCACTCTTGACTCCCCTCAACCTTCACCCAGCACTCTACCTGCTTCTTCTTCTTGTCCTCCACCCCTGCATTTTGAGCTACTCAGACAGATTTGTTTCATTTGGTTGGATATGGCGTTTTTGAGAGCTTCCTCTTTCTGGGTTCTTGTCATTTTGGTGATAGCTCTTGTTTTGCCCGGCATTAGCGCTCAGAGCCCCGCCCCTGCGCCGGCCAGCGATGGTATGTTTTGGAAGTTCTCTTGTCAATCAAAGTGTTGAAGTAAATATTAAATAGATCCACGGCTTGTATGTATAACACTAGTCTACTTGTTAATTTGGAAAGATCAAATTCATTTTGCTTGAGCTTCAAAATAGAGATCATAAATTTACTGTCTAATATTTTTCTTTTGGGTGGAATTTGGTTGTTTTGCAGGGGTGGCCATTGATCAAGGAATAGCATATGTTTTGATGTTGGCTGCTCTGGTTCTCACTTACCTTATTCATTAGAAGAAGAGGTGGAAAAAATGCAATGCTTCATTATTATCTTCATGGAGTGATCCATTGTAATATATATGCATGGATGTTTTTCTTTCTTTCACGGGATGGTGGATTGAACAAATTAATTAATTGTCAGTTTTCTTCCATTGTATGCTCTAAAAGAAACAAAAAATTGTCATTTTTTGAAAGGATAATATCCAATGGATCTGCAGCACTTTTTCTTCAGGCCCAAAATATCAATATCATTGCTTGTAATTAGATGAAAATTAATTTTTGGGTAAACAATATCTTGGGCGAGTTTTGGGAAAATTAGTTAATTTTAATAAAAAATGTTTACACCGCGGTCTTACCCTTGTCACCACATCCATCCATCCTTGGTTGGGTTGAGCTCTGCTTTGCTGTAAAAGGTTTGTGCCAGCGGGGAAGAGAAGACGTCGATGGAGGGCAGCTTTCGGTGTATCTGACTGCCATCACCCTTCATATTTTGCCACCCTTCACTGGATCTTCTCACTCGTTCAGATTCCAGCTGAGTTTTTCGAGACCAGGACCCAATCTGATACACTGATATTCAAGTCCCCGAACTGGAACTCGAATATTTAAACCAAACTCAAATATATACATAAATATGTTACTTTAATTTAGACCTGGACCTGGACCAATAATCAGCATTACATGTATTTTTCTAAAAATATAATGAAATTTAAATATTTTATGATAATTCATATATTTGATAAAAATATTATATGTTTTAGAAGTTATTTCATATATATATATATATATATACACACAAAAATAATGATTATTTTTGAAAAAATTAAAATTTAAAATAAAAATTAAAAATTTTTGGGTTTTGGCCTTTACTAAGTTAGGTCTTTTGAGAACCACTAAGAAACGGGTACTAATAAAAAATCAAAACCTTAAACCTAAATATAATATGATTAGACATGAATATGATTTTTTTGACGGTGGGATACCCCATTTACTCAAATTTATTGGCATCCTCGATCACACATACTATTGCTTTCCCCTAACCAACATAGAAGGATCCGACTGCTATTGGTCAAGGACAGCCAAAATAGGTCGAAACTAGTGGGCACCGTTCAAGTGCAACCTTATTTTGCTCTCACTCTAGATCCGGTTTTATTTTTATTTTTATTTATTTTTATTTTAAAAAAAGAACTCAACATAACTCAATGGTAGTTAAATCAATATAAAAAGAAGAATCTTATGTCATAAATATCATACAAATACCCTTGAATTATGAATAATATATTATACCACCTCTTAATTGTAATTTCCTCTTAGATAAAGGTAAGCACACTCTGGCAGTTCTTTTGTTTTCTTTTAAAATAAAAATCAACAATAAGGTCAAGCTGGCTTGGTTAGAAGACCCAATCACATTGAAAAGTTATAGTTATCACCTACATGCAAAAGGCACATAAAACTCCGACTTCAAAAAATTACTTCGATTTAAAAAACTTTCCACATAAATATATACTTGCATGTTCCTACCATGGCTAATGGGTCTTGTAGCCTGGAATGATGTCCTAGAAGTACATTTAGACTACCATTCAATAATTTTCAATTTAATGACTCTAATAGCCCTCTAATATATGCATCAAACACAAAAACTTTTTTATAGGGCAAACTAGTATTTCAATTAAATAGAGAAGTCACCTCCACCTACAGGAGTTACCTAGCTATATGGGTCCTAAACATCTCTATACTTGTGGAAGAGACATTTTTAACTTAAATTGGAGAAGCCAAAGAGTCAAGAGATGCATAAGAAGTCTAGATACAACTTTAGGCTACAAAATTCTGAGAAAACTCAATCCAACATTTTTATTCTTTAGGTTATTTCTAGAGTTAATGCATCAACTCTCGTACCATGTTTATATATAAACATCATATATAAAATAGGACTGTCGATTTTTGTGTTGGCAACACGAAAACATATTAATTTTCATGTTAACAATAAGAAAACAAACTAGCCCTCTAACAAAAACTCAAAACAAGTTTTATATGTCTATCTTAATGCAAAAATTACCTTATAACATATTTATATATAGACATTATCTATAAAATAGTATTATTGATTTTCGTATTGGTAACGTTAAGGCTCTGATATTTTTGTTAGGCCCTATAGGCCCTCCAAAAAACTTAAAATAGGCCATCCCTACAAACTCCACGATCGTAAGAAAAACGTGGAGTAATCTTCAAGGTACTTGCTTGAAGAAGGTAAATTTCATTTTTATCAATGTGTAATTTTTTTATGTATTAAGTTATGCTTTGTTTGTAGCACTTTTGATTCGACTTGTCAGGTTCCGTCGAAGATTAGGAATGGGAGTATATAAATAGAGCTTATTGTGAAAAATGTGGCATGCAACTAATGGAGCTAAAGATTTCAAAAACTAACCTTTTGAACATGTTCGAATATTAAGGTCAATTAGTTATTATTTTGATTGCATTTAAAATCACTTGCTCATTTCTGATGTTTGTTTATTTATTTTAACTGATGTTAGGGTGATTAAGGCTGTTGAAATTTTATATATGCAGTGAGAATGAAGCCCAAGAAGATTGTGAACCAAATTCTATACCAAATGTCGCTTCTAAGAGGGACAAAGACATAACTATGCATACGGGATGCTTGGAGATTACCATCCTGATTATATGGGGTGGCAGACGAACCGAGCCGAGAGCCGAGCCGAGATACGTTAAAAATCAAACGGAGCTAACTAATTGAAGGTTCAACATAGTGAAGATCAACCCAAGAAGTCAATGTCTCTTCATATTCTTTGATATTTCACATATGTTGTGTATCAATATTAGTTTTTATTGGTTTTAATCCATGATATTTATAAACTTGTTTTTAGGAGTGAATCTTAAGGCCACTTGCACTGATACGAAGCAAAACATTCCTACGTATACAAATATACTCACCCAAAAATTTAAGACTTTTTTAAAACGACTAAATTTATAATATATGCAATACATCTAATATGAAAAATTTTAGGCAATCGTGACTTAGCATGTGTATGCATAGTTTCAATTATCTTATTATTATTTGTGGCATTATCTAATGTTATACTTAAAATTCGATCATAAATATTTAAACTTTGCAAAATGCATATAAATAAAGTAGCCATTTAATACCATAATGTTAATGGTCTAACATCTTAAAAATGGTAAGTATTTTTTGTAAAGTCCAATGATTATAAATAAAATGTGCATAAATACCAATATAACCAACACGTTGCCTACTTGTCCGTATATCTACCATAAAAGAAAAAAATTTATTAAATTAAAAAAAGGTTTACGATCGCTATTAAAAAATATTTATATATTTTTTATCACGATACCTCAATTAGCATTATGTGGTCAAAATATATTCCGGATTGAGATATTTACAAAATCGGTAAACCTTGGGATTTTACAATATTATGGTTAGGCCGCCTTACCATTAATATTGACTATAATATTGACCATTAAATCTTAAATCTGACTATTTTTCAAAATCTCACAGCTTTAAATCGGGTTAACGTATATTACTATCCTACATTTGGATGGACCCCACTCTTACGTAGCAATCCGGATGAACGAATCGGTAATATATTTTATCAACGCCGGGGCCTTTTTTTCTCTCAGGTACGCCAATCGGACACCACACCACCCCTCAAAGCTGCCCAACCATTCACCGGAGATCCATCCCATCCCTTTGCTTCGCCGCCGATCGTCCTCCTATCTTCGACCGGCACCTCGCCGCTCCACAAAGCTCCCACCTTTGGCCCCGGATCTGAGCTTATTCCGCCTCCTCTTGGGTGCCCCGACCTGGTTCGGATCGGCCATGGATTTCATGAAGGCTTTCGATCAAACTGTGAGGGAAATGTAAGTTCGTGAAGTGGGCTTATGTTTGGTTGGGGGGAACCTGGTGTCTTTTTTGGGATTTGATTGGTTTATGATGGATGTTGCAGACAGAGGGAGGTGAATCTTAGAGTTCTGAAGGTTCCTGAGATTGAACAAAAGGTCAGATTTGCGTTTCTTCTATGAATTTGCTCTCATTTTTTGCATATTTTATTGTTTCTGAATTTTGTTCTAATTGTTGGGGATGTTTATGTGTTAGTGACAAATACTTTTTTATTGGTGCATGACTTTCTAATGAGGAAGTTAGATTGAAGTGAGCTAGATTAGATTATATTGCAAAGAGAAGTAATGCGTGTGTGGGTTATGGTCAATTGATAGATCTATATAATAATTCAATTTTGTCAGGCATTGCTTGTCCTGACCTAGTTGTGTTACAGGCATATGCCAATTTGAATTATTTTCCTTTTCGGTCTTTATGGTTTGAGATTACTAACTTAGAAGTGCGAAAACATTATTGAAATGATTCGTGAATGTAACTGTGGCATAACCATATTAGGCATGCATATGTTGCATGATGTTCTTTAGTTGTAGAATAAAGCTGTCCTTTTGAGTCCAAATTTCCGGCATTATTCTAGAAATTGTCAACCGTAGACATGTTTTTGGGTCTTTATTTTTTATTTTTTGCTTTGTTATATTCGTTTGTTCTTGGGTCTTTATTTCTTATTGTTCTTGGGTCTTGGTTTTATTGCATTGTATGATTATTGCAGGTCCTTGATGCTACATGTAATGAACCTTGGGGACCACATGGATCAGCTCTATCAGAGATTGCCCAAGCCACTAAAAAATTGTAATTGCTTTGTTCTTTCTTTGTATAAATATTTTATTAGTATATACTGCTTAATTTCTTCAGTGAAGGTTGCATCTTCGTGTTCATGTTTTGATTTTTCTGTGAAGTGCCGATTGTCAGATGATTATGAATGTACTGTGGACAAGGTTGACTGACACTGGAAGAAACTGGCGTCATGTTTACAAGGTAAGTCAACTTTTTTTCTTAATTGGTTTTCTTTAATAAGATGACAATTACTTTATCGTTTGAAAAAAATGCAATCTTTTCTTCATTCTTGTTTGTGTTCCTATGTATTCAACGGATTTGCATATATTGTTTTCTAGGCATTGGCTGTCATAGAGTATTTGGCTGCAAATGGATCTGAGCGTGCAGTTGATGACATTATAGAGCATACATTTCAAATCTCGGTGAGGAGCTTTGTGAAGATCATCATTTTGATAATCTGATACTGCTAGAATTTGTGCAATTCAATAATTTTTTCTTTCTTTTCTTCTAGCTACCTAGTAGTTGTTAGTGGTCAAATGTTCTTATTAATTCTCGGGTTATCTAGATTCCACTTCATTCTTTTTCGTTATGTACTATCTTACTTTATCTGATCACTTGAAAGATCATTGTAGTTACCTTATGTTGCATCCTTTTTTTCTTTTTTTTATTTGTTTTCCTTTTTGTAGTCATTATCAGGGTTTGAGTATGTTGAACCCAATGGAAAGGATATGGGAATCAATGTGAGAAAGAAGGCTGAAACAATTTTGGCGGTTCTCAACAACAAAGAGAAAATAGAGGAAGTGCGAAAGAAAGCTGCTGCTAACTGTGAAAAGTACGTTTAGATATTGCCTATTAAATGAATGCACCATGACGAAGGTACTTAGATTTTAGTTAATATGTCTCATCCCTCAAAATCCATTGTACAGATACGTTGGGGTTTCTTCTTCGGGGATGACATACAAATCAAGCTCATCTTCATATGAAGGCAGCAGCTACCAACAGAGTGGCCGCTATGGAGGATTTGGCAATTCAAGGGAAGACAGCCATACTGCTGACAGAGACATTTCTGGGGACGATATAGATTGGAATAGAGCTGAAAGGCCTGGGGCTTGGAGAGGACATGCTGATGAAAGTGGAGAAACCAGATACAAGAATGAATCATCTAATGAAGCATCTGGACCGAAAGGATCATCTAATGTGACACAGTCAAACAAAAGCTCAACTGCATTACAAACCAATGACAGAGATGATTTTGATGACTTTGACCCCCGTGGGACTTCATCTTCTGGTAGCAGTTAAAACTGAAGCCCTTTGGATTGAGATAGTAATGCATATTTGTTTTTGTGCACGGCTAACATTATAATGAAGTTATAAAGCTAAGTTAACTGTTATTAATTATGGGAAAGTTTGTCTTGATAATTAACTTGGATCTGCAGCAGCTGGAACAAATCAAGGTGATTTGTTTGGAGGAAGTCTGATAGATCTCATGGATGAACCTTCTCCTGCTCCTACTCCAACAGAGACAAATTATGTAAAAACCCATGCTTCTGAGGATGTTGATCTTTTTGCCGATGCCGATTTTGTCTCAGCTACACCTCTTGGAGATGCAAAGGTTGATTTTGCGACCCAGGTCAGTACTTTGTTATTTCGTCTAAAGTTGCATATTATTAACTTTTTATTATTGTTATCTTGGAAAAAATAACTATAAAAGTTGTGAAATATTTAAATTTCCTTGTTCTTTTGCTTGCATGCCAATTTTTTCCCCATTCTATTCGATAATTACATCTCAATATTAACATAGTCCTTCTGTACATCTACAGCCTAGTGTTAACCTTTTTGAACAACAATCTGCTTCTCCTGCCACATTTTCTACTCCAGTAGATCCATTTGGTGCTGTCCCGTTGAATAAATTTGATGGGTCTGATGTCTTTGGCGACTTCACATCCTCTAATGCCCCTGCACAAAGTTCTGTTACTGAAGATTCAAAAGTTCTGACCAGAAAAGCACAGCTGAATCCAGACATCAAACAAGAAAGGACGCTTTCCAGGTGAAGTCTGGAATTTGGGCAGATTCTATTAGCCGTGGCTTGATAGATCTGAACATATCAGCTCGTGAGTAATCATATGCACACTTCTATCTTAAAAATTGCATCTGTTTAAGCTGTTATGCCGTTCTTAGGGTTTTATCTTTTCTATTTTGTCATATCTTTGCTAGATTATTTCCTTCTTGTATCCAATTGTAATCAAGACACATTTGCTTTTCAGCCAAGAAAGTATCCCTGGCAGATGTTGGTGTTGTATGTGGACTTCCTGATAATTCAGCAACTGCTTCAGCTCACATGGGGCAATCCATGGGGATTGGACTTGGACCCTCTGGCACCACTCATGCAGGCATTTTCGCTTCACCTGCAGCAGGTAATTCGAGCTTCTCGAGTTTTGGCCAACAGCAGTTCGGAAATTTCAAGTGATCTCATTTGGCTTGTTCATTGTCTTCCACACCATTTATTGGGTATTTGACTTGTTGCGCGAGAAAATTCTGCATTTTTATGTCCATATGTGTTTTGTGTGGAATTGAATAAAAAAAGTGGAATGTAAACTTGAGTACGAAGTTTGTATACTTGTGAGTGGTCATCATGCTTGTTTCACGAAATAGAGGCTGTCTGGTCTGTACAGACATAGTTGGAACCAGATTGATCCAATTTTGGCTGATAGGTTTTGAGATGATGTAACTAATGGCTGAAAAAAATGGGAATTGTCACGACTCGGACTTTGCCAAACCCTAGCTACAGAAATTCAGCTATATGAAGTTTAAGCTGAATCAAACTGACGTAATTTTTTCAGTCGGTTAGGTTGCAGAAGAGAAAGCAAAACGACTGTGTTACTTAAATTTGAGGTTTGGCTTGATTCAAAATTCGAATACACTGAACAAAATGTCGTGGTATGGAAGGACAATGAATGCCAGGAAATTATTTTACCACTGAAGAAGCAGGAAGACTATCATTTCCAGAAATCAACCACTGCAACGTGCATATAAAACCTGTACACATGTACAATGAATAATAGGGAAGATACAACAAAAGCATTGTATGATATATGACCAAGTGGGATGAAAGAAGCAGCTTCCATTTCCCGCAAAAGCTGGAGTCTTCTTCCCAAAATAACTTTTATAACTATGAATTTCAATCAATTGTGTGCAAATGTTTCTAAGATCATTCAATGTAGTACATAGGGTTTGGAAGCTTGAACAACCTGCTAGCCAGGGGGCTACCCAACAGGTCGCTCCATTGATCACCGGAGTTGCCATGGATCCTAAAACCCTCAGCTACCAGCTCTGCTCTCCTCTCTGATTTGTAAACGACGGCAGTTTTGCCTATGTCTGACAGTCCCCTAGAGAAACGCAGTAGTGTTATTAAGTACGTTAGTAAATAATATTGGAATTATCATCATCATCATCGTCGTCATCAATTAATTAAATGTGTTTTGTTTGGAACACTATACATGGTGCTGTAACATATGCTTCCATCTGTTTTATATAAGAGAACGAAGAAAGCTACATGTAATATAAAGAATCAACAAGCACAACTACCACAAAGAAGACTGTCTTTGCTGCACACAAATACCAAACACTTATTACCATTATGAATTGGAAGAAGTTCACGAACCTCAATATGAGTCTTTCCCAGAGAGAGTAGCCGGCAAAGAGAAGATTATTGGCAGTGACATTTCTTTGATGCTCCGACCGTCCTGTGAGCAGGATAATCTGGAAGCCGAGATTCTGAAGCTGTTTGTAGAGCTTCAAACTCGATGGCAAGGGAGGCGCTCTGGCCAAATCCACCCACTCATCGAAAGATGTCTCGTTGAAAAACTCTGATCTGCACTATCCAATTCCAACCTCGCTTAAACGAATCCATACAATTGAAATATGGAGAGTTTCGTGTATTCTTGCCAAATGGTATATAAAAATCTTTGGTAAATAAACTTCCAATTCATAACATTTACAACATGTAGATCTGCTATTACCACTGTACATGTTATGTTATCAATACGCATATGTTTCTATAGCCCATGATGCAAATGGTTAGGTCCCATATAAAAGGCAAAATAATACACGATAGTTGTCTTTTTTTTCTGAAGGTAGTTTTGTCAGCGTTCATATCAAAGCAAGTTAAATTTCAATGTTACCATTTCTAATGTTAATTCTACAATCATCATATTATATTCCCATACAATCTTTTTCAACAATCATATACGATAGTAACAACCTTGAAGCTTCAGCGTTCATCTCATTATTCAATCTTCCAACCCCCCACCCCCACCCCCCCAAAAAACAAAAGATTTGCACCTATTTTGCTACTGACTTTTTTTAAAAAAAATATTAAGAAAAGCACAAAACCAAATCAATCAAAACGTGCAAGTAATCAGCTGACTCCTAAGAAAAACGCCTTACCTAAACCTTTCTCCAACTTTGAAAGAAATAAACAGGCTGGAAACAATGCATGAACATAATAACACTAAGATAAAAATATGAATATAGCAGGAAGATGAAGAAGAAAAAATAAGATAAAAATTTGGCAGTGTCTATATGACCTTGACTTTATAGCCAACCAAACAGCCAGCCAACCAACAGGTTGAGGTATGGCCAAAATTAGTAATTAGCCATTGGCCATGGCCAGCTGTGAAGCTCAAACATCTACAGGTCACCAATTCATTTTTTGGACCCTCCCTGTCTACCATTCCCACCACAATCCCACCAAAGTTCCTTTTCACCCAAACCCTTCATCTTCCGCCCTTCTCTCCCAAAATGAACACCATCTTCAATCAATCAATCTTCCAACAACAATTTTTTCTCATTCCAAACTTCAAACAAGATTTCTCATTCAAATACAATTTTCTTTTCCAAGACACTAACACAGAAGTTTCTGTAATTCATAACCGATACTCAAATCAAATGATTGAATCCAATGATGCAAAAATTTAGCAGTTTGGATAAATGTTGAAAGAACAATTAAGAAGAAATGTGAGATTTTTTTTTATTAATGGTGGTAATAGAGGAATGCATATACCCGAATCCATGGGCGGCGTAGTACGGCAAGTTGGAGAGGAGAGTCTCGTCGACGTCGAAGATCCAGGCGTCCCTGCCGTCGCCGGCGACCTCGATGCCGGCGGCGAAGGCGAGGGAGGCGTCGGCGACCATGTCGGAGTCGGAGGCGTAGCGGTCGCCGGTGCAGTAGCTCTTCACCGAGCGGAGGCACCGCTCGGGGATAGTGCTCCAGGCGCCGGCGTCGTTCGTCTCCACCGCGAACCGCCAGCTCTCGCAGAACAGCCCGTCGTCCCACCGCCACCCGCTGCCAACCATGCGGAGGATCGAAGGAACGCCGGCTTCGACGACGGCGGAGATGGAGAGGAAGGAGACGGAGAGGAGGAAAAGGCGGCCGGCGAGGGTGGCCGCCATGGGAGCTCTGCTCGCGACCTTGAGAGGGTGTTTTTGGGAATATAGGGTAGTTCTATGGCATTTATATAATCCATTTTTACCAAATTGAGGTTATCATTAGTTAAATGATGCACGTAGGTTGGTTCGCGAAATTTACCCGAAAATATTTTCATATTTATTTAATTTTTGGTTTAAAACAATCAAATATTATTTAAGGAAGACCCTTTTATCAACTCTTACTAGCAAAAACAAGAATAGAGGATTTTACTCTAATTAAAAATATGTAAAAAAATATTATAATTTATATCCTCATTTAATTAGAGCCTTATCTTTAAAATCAGAATCTATTCAACGAATATATATGTGCAAAAGTTAATACTAACTATTTGATAGATTATTATTTGTATCAGTATTTCAATGGGTGTTTACACAAGTTAATTAGAAGATGATTTTATTCAAAATAAATTTGCCAACAAAAATATTGGAATTGCTTTCAAAAAGAAAATACAAATAGCGCTATTGTTTATCTTGTGATCTTCATTTGCAGTAAATTATTCTCCATGCCTATTTATTCTGAGTGATGAGTACCATAAGTCCAAAACTATTCCCTCCATCTTTGCAATTGACTACAAATGTCCATGGAAGAATTTCATTATACTCTTTGCTCATATGGATTCCACTGTCCCCAAACTTATAACAAATAAAATCTAACTAAAATAGTCTAATTCCACTTAAAAAATTTGTGAAAAAGATTGCATTCAAAACAACCTTCCTAGAGCTCTATTGTGGTAGATGGCTTGCGGGAAAGCGAAGAGAGTGATAGAGATGGGAGGAGGCTTAGATGAGGCCATCAACACCTTGACCCATCGCCACTGTCAAAATGGGTCCATAGCTTCAATCTAAAATAATTAGTCACTTTAAAAAGTTTAAAAACTTATTTATAGACAATACATTATCTAAATCTCTCGTAGAGATATAAGTTTATTCTAACAACCACACAACCACAACCACTCAATAAAGCTCTAGCAATGTGGCCGTCGAGACTATCTAGCCTCACTATATTATTTTACTAAGTGAGTCTTTTTATTATAAGCGATCTATATAGTTCAATTATAAATGAAGTTAATTTCTCCTATTTGTAGTGATGGTTAGCAGAATCTACGTAGACTATTCAAAAAGAGATGTAATTTGGGGAGTGGCTCAAAATTTTCCTATTCTATTTCACTCTTTGGTTATGGTCCAACCTCTTTGGTTTTGGTCCAATTGATGGCATTGGTTGTTAAGTAAAATTCGACAATTGCATATTAATATATAAGTTACTTATAGTAGCTAAATGCATAGGTTTATTGGTATAGTTTTAAATGCCGACCGGCAAGTCCAACCCGGTATAAGAGGTACCTAACTGAAACCCGGTCTGGTCTGAGGCATTATATTAGGTTTTATCTAACTCGAATCATTATCTCCGGCTTTTTTTGAAAACCACCGTGTCGCTGGTATTCGAAAACCGTCCAGTCGACGTTGGACCGACGTTGGACCGGACTTAAGCCAAGCATTAACCACATGGGTGGTTTTTTACATGAGCAGTCATTAATTTTTATTTTTCTTTCAAATGCCTTATTTTTCTTTTCAAGTTTATTTTATTTTACTCCAAAAAATTTTCATTTTATTTTTATTCAAAATCCTTTTCAAATAAATTTAAGGTGGTACATCAAAGATGATTTCTCATATATGTATAATTAATTTATTTACTAAACTATATTAAATTTTAAATTATTAAAGTTTGAATTAACTACTAAGTTTAATAGTGAACCTTTAAATATATTTATATTAAAAATAATGCATTTAGTTGTATATAAATGAGCGAAATTATAAAATTTAAATTAGAATTTAAAGTTTAAAATATGAAATGCATTTTAGGTTCACTAAATTATTTGTTCGGGAGTTAGGTTTTATTTATTGTATATATTTTATTATTTTAAGTATTTCACTTAATCCATTGATTCGAAATATTTACTATAGACTTCAATATTATTTTATTACATGTATGACCTCTACGCTACGTATAACTTTAATATAACTATTATGTTTGAGTGTTTTTATCTTATATAATTATTATAATTTTTTCACACTTTAATCTTAAATTTTTTTTCACCTTTTTTTCACACTTCATTATAATTGTGGAGGTGCTTAAATTTGTTTTTGTTTTATAATATAGTGTAGTCGGTATATGTTGGCACTAAATGATTATCAAGGATAAGGTTGAGATATACTATGTAAAATTCGCGATCCGAGTCAGGGTTTTATACTCGCGAATCGATCGGTTCAGTTATCGGTTCGAGTCGAATTAGTTTCAGAACAAGTATCGTAGCACCCCAAATCCGGTTCACACTCGTGAACCAAACCCGTATGTTACGGGCCTTGGTTAGGTTAGCTAACCCAAACCTAAGTCGTGCGGATCTAATTTTGGTGTCTTAAGATGAAAATACAACTTGCAATGCATGAATGAATGCACAAAATCCTAACATGCTACTATATGGATGACATGCAAACTAATTTACACACCAATACAATTATGATAAAAATAAAAAACTCTCAAAATAAAACAGACACAACCTCCCCTAAAAGTGTAATTATGGACCACTCTATCGGCTAACATGTGTGTGCAAGCGACATCATTGCTCTTCCCATTGGCACACCCAATTCGTAATTATCACCTACATATAGTATAAAAACATGTCAGTAATAAATGTTACTAGTCCAAAATATAACTATAACAAACTGGCTATGAAAGCAAACTCTCATATGAAAGAAAACCATTCATATACTTCTTGTGAACTCTCCGAAGGGCACCTACCGAGGAGCCACTGGGCTGCAGACCCGGTAGCATCCCGAACTGTCTGCTTTGCGGATGCCTCTTTGTAACACCCCGTTTCGGCTCACCCGTGAACCGACCCGGAAATGTCACCGGCGACCGAACCATTTGCTAATCTACTAGATTTTGTTAAGCCGACCCGGATCTACTCTTAGCGTCTCAAGATGGAGATGCAAATATGAAATGCATGCAAGGGAATGATTGGATTCTAACACGGTCCTACATGCATGCTATGATGTACAAG